>NGKJ01000012.1:446953-519237 GCA_002162495.1 Myriosclerotinia curreyana
TTTTCTCAAAATATTTTGAAACATATATATTTTTATTAAAATCAATTAAAAATTGAATTATTGTAAGTTTAAATTTATTTTTACTTTAAATTTCTCCTCTAAATCAGGGCTATAACCTGATATAAAATTTATAAAATTCTAAAAAAATAATATTTTTTGTATGTGTTTGCCTGTCCACGACTGTACATATTCTCTTCAAGGATGTTTTGTGCCGTCACACCATCGAGGCTACATCGTTTTGACCCAAAATTGAGTAATCCTTATTCGAGGCCAAATGACAACTGTCTAAAATTTTGGCCAAGACAACTTCATGTCATCGAGTAATTTGCTTCGCCCATGTCTTTCTAATTATGTATCATTTCATCTTCGTGCTCTTATTTATATATAAAATTTCTAGGATAGATTGTGATTGGAGTTTTGGTATATGTGTATCCACAACGAATCAATCATCTGATTTTGAAGTCTTGGCTCTTCTATAGACTGATAGAGATTGTCCGCTGTACAAATGGTATTCTTAACATTTCAATCAAACAGCAAGTGCTTTTGAAGAGAATATTCAGAGATGGCAATGATCTGAGCACACCGGTTTCCCCTACTGTAGGATATTTTAGTGCCTCGATTTTACCATATTTCCTCGTTTCCTGGTTATGCAGTGTATGTTCGTTATTTTATTAGCCAGATCAATAAAAGATTTATTAGCCTAGCTTTGTCATCACTTGTGGGTAATTCCACTTATACTATCTTTGAAGTCTTATTTTGACCTTGTCATGATTGAAAGCACCCCTGACCTTTATAATATTCTTGGAAAGGGAAGTAAATAGCTCTCAAGAACGGATGCTTAGCTTAAAGTTTATGATCTCCATGTCGCACTTTGTTTCAGTAGACTCCAAAATATATACAGAGAATCAAGCAGAACCGAACAATAAATGTCAATTTGTAAGATGGAAATATATCTCGTACTCCACTCCAATACAAGAAATTTTGAATTTGTCTAAATTGGAAGCCAATCGAACAAGAATGGATACTTGGAATTACCAAGTTTAATCCCTACAAAGGTCAACAACTACGGTCATTCACCACTCACTTCAAGCCTCTGAATATGTAAAGCCGAATTCATATAAATTGCATCATGTCACTCATTATAGCCCAGATTCTCAATCAGAAAGTTCAGGCGTAACGCTCAAAGAGGTCAGGAATATGTTGATTTTTCTCGAGATCTTACTCTAACACACTCTTCATAAGTTAATCTCCTGCAAAACATCAGGAAACGGAGGGACCGTGAGGGAATAGCTGAGTTACTATTTCAACAAAATATAGCAGCAGAGACAGATTGCTCCCAGGTGAATGGAGACAGCAGGCGCTGTCAGTTTAGACAATGAAAAGTGACTAAAGGTGAAATTGACGAGAGTTCGCAAAATTATTGGTTTCTCCTTGCCACTAAAATCCCTGATAGCCGCAATACTCGGAAGGACTCATTATTTGCACTTAGAACTTGCAGTACGGAACCAAGCTTCGGGTCTTAAGAGAATTTGAATGCCCGATCAATGATATTTTCTACTACCTAGCTAGACTCAAGCAATCGGGCTTGATACCTTATTAAAGGGTCTTGGGCCCTTATTTGGGGGCCGTATTCTTTACTCATAGGCGATATGGATGCGTATTGGAATATTAATCCAATAAAAAGTGCAAACCCAAAATCAATGACCAAATAGGCTCGGAGATCACGTCCCGCGATTGTGATGTGAGCTCCGTAAATGAGCCATTCTCGGATGGGGCAATGCTCCATTAGTACGATGTGCGGCCTTTGGATTGTGATTTCGATGAGCCATTCCCTCGGGATCGCTATTTTGGGATTTGTGGACTGGACAATGACTTCTCGCTCATGGTCTTTACACTGGATTTTGGGGTTTTGCTCTGCATGTAATGTTCATGCCTCTGATCCTTAGCAGGTGGATCAGTTACCTACTCTCCACTTCCACTTCCACTTCCACTTTCTCCATTCCCATTCCCATTCCCATTGCCACCCATTACCAAACTTGGATGGTATTCGCGGCCTTCCATATATGAGATACGCCCATAAAATTATAGTTCATTTGGGACATATATTGGGATCCTTTAACTTGATAGGGTACAGTTGCTCCCCTCTTAACATATGGAAAAGGTGAACTTTAATTATATAATCACCGTCATTGATCTTCATTCTTTCCTCAAAATGATATCCAAGGATATCCATGAGAGTATTAGGAGAGCTCAACTGATAGATATCGCATTTATTATTGTTAATGCTAGAGAGGGTTGTAAGATGCCGTCCTGGTCCATTATCGTATTACTGATAATGATAAGCTTTTATCAAGATTATTGTTCCTTAAAATCAGGAGACAACTACTGGTAAATTTTGCTTAAGTATTATATTATTGTGGGATGTATGAGGCGTACAGCATGTGAATCATGTAAAATGCTTACCTAGTATAATATCGCGTTGAGTGGTAGCGACAGCCATTCGGAATGAAGTTTGAAGTTGCAAAGCTTCGCCAACCGTAAGGGACCAAATCAGACATCCTGTGATAAGCTGCGTAAATGCCGCGGCCTTGTTCATCGATGAAACAGGAAGTATAGATCTTATCTAATAGGTGGCAAAGAAACTCTAAGTCAACTACCCTAGTTTTGGGCCACCCCCTATTTGGGCTATTTTTTTACACCAAAAACGGTGATTTTGGTGTACTCATAAAATTATTAAAACTTAATATTATTTTATAAAATTTAATATATAAAATCTTTATATAGTTATTATAAAGATTATCAACTTTTAGATTTTTCGCTATTTTATATAAAAAGTTATAAAATATTAAATTTCAAGGTTTTCGATTTGTATGTAAATCCTATATAAATTTAAAATTATCTTAAATTATTAATAACTTTTATAATAAAATAATTAAAAATAAATTGTAAATTTTTATTATTTTATTATAATATATATTATAAAAAGAACAACTTTTTAATTTAAAATAATTAGTAAATCTTAATTTATTAGTAATCAAAATTTACCTCATATAAAAATTTGTATAGAGAATTTTTGATTATTAATAAATCATTATTGATTAATTATTTTAAGCTATAATTTGATTTTTTTATAATATCTATTATAATAAAATAATAAAAATTTATAATTTATTTTTAATTATTTTATTAAAAAAGTTATTATGATTTTATAATATTTTTAAATTTATATAAGATTTATATATATTTTTGAAAATCCAATATTTAAACTTTTATAACTTTTTATATAAAATAACTAAAAATCTAAAACTTAATAGGCTTTATTATAACTATATAAAAATCTTACAATTAAATTTTTAGTTAATTTTATTAATAAATAAGAAAATTAAAAATGCTAAAAATGATGTTTTTTGATAAGAAAAGTAGCCCAAATGAGGGGGTGGCCGAAAACTAGGGTAGTTGATTTAATGTGCAATGCAGTAATATTCCTGGTGCAACTTTACGACCATACTTTCTGAATGTATATAACACATATAAACTGCATGAAGAGCGAAATTTCAGTAATCATCGGGAATGGTTCAGACCCATCAAGCGAGCATTACAATCGTTATTTTCTGGTAATATCATCTCCAATGATATCTCCAGCTCAATGTAGTAGGTCCATCTTGACTTATATACCATGTAGATTGAGGATGTTCAGGGTAGAATGGAGGGTACGTGATTTAGACGGAATTATGTGGGATTAGGTACGAATGCAATAGCTCAAGAGATGGCGAGGATATCACATGTAAGTGTTGACGATTATGTCCTTCCTCATGGGGTCGTTGCATCAATTTCGTCATAAAATGTGGCTGCAAACCTTAAACGAAATTGAGAAACCCGATACGTGGTTGCATTGCTTAAAAATGTTTGATTTGGAAGGCAGACACCGAGTGTAACGCAATTTCAGCGCTATTCACGAAGGCCTGTATATATGGAAGCCGAAAGATGGGGGACAGATACCTATGCAGCATCCATGTTATGGCGCAACTCATTTAGGCAAATATCAAGTCCTCGAGACATCCTTCGTGAAGCCTCAAGAATTCTGCACTGACCGAACGTTCGATGTATAGTTTTTAGCCAAGCCCAAATGGGAAGCCACAATAGTTATCTTCAATAACGAGATTCTAGAACTAGATGGTGATGCAAATCTGAATGCAGGTTCCCCGCACTAACAGGAATGCAATGTCGATTTAACCTTATTATAATGTCTTGGCTCCCTTGGCGCTTGAGATAACATGCTCGGCAAACCATCACAGCTTCCTATTTGGACCTACCGAGGCCGGTAAATACAGAAGTTTCTTTGATTTGTTTGGTGTTTAACGATAATATGTGTACCTTTTGTAAGCATCTTTCAATGAATTTTGCGAGCTTCTTGTTCAGGAACTCCTGCAGGAAATTTTCCAAATCGCTCTCGAAAAGCAAAGCTATATCATAAAGCATTCGTTCCCTCTCAGTACCCAGTCATTTCTCTTCGTTAAGTGCTGCAAAAATGAAGCTCTTGCAGATTTTCACTCTTGTCACTGCAGCAGCTGCTGCAGGTACTGCGATTGAAGATAAGGTGGACTATGATGGCTATCAAGTTTTCCGTCTCAAAGCCGACAACAACAATATCGAGAGAATTAACGACATCGTTTCTTCATTGGATCTCCAAACATGGAAAAAATCGGCCAAACTTGGCACGGCTGATGTCGTTGTGCCTCCAGAGCAGGTGGACAGTTTCTTGAGAGTAACCGAGGACTTCCAAAGAGAGGTCATGCACAGCAATCTAGGACAGTCTATTTCAGAAGAGGGACATACTGATACGTTTTCCACGGAGGCTGGTAAGTTGTAGCTATTCTTTCTGGACTTGTGGGTAACACTACTCAGCCCTTGCGCCAAACGCTACGTGGTTTACCGCATATCACGCATATGCGGATCATATACAATTTCTTAAGGATCTTGTCACTGCACATCCATCGAATGCCGAGATTGTGACTGCTGGAACTTCTATTAATGGCAATGCCATTACGGGCATTCACATTTATGGCAGTGCGGGCAAAGGAGTCAAGCCAGCTGTGCTATTACATGGTACTGTGCATGCTAGGGAATGGATTACAACGTTGGTGAGCAGGCCGTAATGATATTTTCACAGCTACAGCACTAAAGTTTTGTAGGTAACAGAGTACGTGGCGTACAATCTTTTGACAAACTATGCCACCAATACCGAGATCAAAGGATTTGTTGATAAATACGACTTTTATATTTTACCAGTTGTAAATCCTGATGGTAAGTCATTCTATGTTGCTTCTTTAACGTACCTAACTTTAGTGCTAGGCTTTTTATACACACAAAGTACAAATCGATTATGGCGTAAAAACCGACAGACCCCACCATCTTCGTCAACTTGTTATGGTAGAGACATCAATCGTAACTGGGCGTACAAGTGGTCAACTGCTGGTGGAGCTTCCACGGATCCTTGTGCCGAAGATTACAGAGGTGTGTATTGCCAGGTGAACCAAAGCTGCCCGACGAATATGTGCTAAATATCATATAGGCGTCGCTGCTGCTGATGCGCCAGAAACACAAGCACTTGCTGCATACGCCAATACTATAAAAAAAGCCCAAGGCTTGAAGCTATTCATTGATTTCCACTCGTACTCTCAGCTCTTCATGACTCGTAGGTTAATCTAGCTTCAAAAAATGCCGTACAAGTCTCTAACTTCACATTCACAGCATACGGATACTCTTGCACCGCATTGGCAGAAAACAACGCCCAACTTCAATCATTGGCAGCGGGCTACGTTGCAGCCGTCAAAGCAGTATATGGAACCAGCTTTACATATGGCCCTATCTGTTCCACAATCTATGCGGCCTCTGGAAATAGTGTGGACTACCACGATGCGACAGTCGGTGCTGATTACTCCTTCACCACAGAACTGAGAGATACTGGAACTTATGGTTTCGTTTTGCCGGCCAGTCAAATCACACCCAGTGCCATTGAAGCCTATGCTGGAGTGAGATCTTTGTTGATTAACATGAAATAAAATTCAAAACTCCAATTTTCGCGTCAAGGAACGCGATTCGTTCTTCTCAGAGGGATATCTGTATACCGCGCAAGGGGGGAAGGGGGGGTGGGGAAGGGGGTTGCGAGGCTTATAGCATTATAAACAATGGATAATCTTGATATGATTGATGCTTTGATAAGGTTATGAGCTAAATTTGATGAAAAAGTACGAAGAGGTACACAAAGCAGTTTTCAAATTTTAACATGATGAAATATTGAAGTAGATGCAGGTGTAGGTAGTGGAGGGGGAAAAAAAGGTGTGATATGGATATGGCTGGTGCAATGTGGCTGAATACTTTACATTCATTTCATTGGTTGAAATATTCTGACTAATCTGTGGCTGCTCGTTGCTAACGAAAATACTCAAATTTCAACTTCAAGGAGAACTGAACATTCACCACAATGTCACATTATTATCGTAAAATTACGGTATATTCGACGAGTACCAGTCAAAATGTTCATATAATAGTAAATTTTGTACCATTAATTTCCTTTGTAGGTTAATCTCAGATCATTCAGTGGCAGAGTTAGGCTCTACCATCACCGTCTTGACTCTAAGTTAGACATTCGCGAATCTGCGGCGAACAAAATTGGTTGGTTATCCATCCCTCCTCTTTGATCTCCAACATGTTGCTACGCATCATACCTCTCAGCTCCAGATGCTCCCTGCGATCTGTCCTGGCTGGTAGACCCTTTCGACCCGAAACCTTGTTTATTTTCATCCACCGAGGAATCACTAGAGAATACTCAAAAATCTGCGAGCAAGCATCCAATGGTGTATCGCCGAAGAATTTCGACCCACCCGAATCTGAAGGGGATTTTGAGGGGCTGGATAACCTTGATTCTCCTCAGTCGGCGGACCAAGAGAAGATAGTGGAAACCAATACAAAAATGGGGATGTACAGTGCAGTCAATGATTCGAGCCCCGTTATGGCAAATGAAAAGAAGATGGAGGAGATTAGCGAGGGGATTCAGCATGCTTCCAATGCGCACCACGAAATATTTGCAAAGTTTTTAGAGGAGGTGGAGGATGATGGCTATACTGCGTATTCACAACCGCCACTCGACATTGCTGCAGCGCAGAGTATCACTACTCCGGAAACAAAACTCGAGTCCACTTCGATGCAGACTGTCCCTGGAATTAACGCTAATGGTGATGAACAAGTCCAGGACTTTTCAGACCGCATGCACCGTACAAAGTCCCTCGCGGCACTCGAGCAGCAGGCTGTCGAAAATACTAGTGGCTCTGGCACACAGGAAACCGCCAACGCAAACGCGACGACGAGTGAAGCTATGTGGATGTCACTAGAAACAAGGCAAAGTATGGCCTTTTGCCTACGCCTAGATGACAGAGTGACTGGGGAGTTGGATAGAATAGTGGCTAAATTTTCTCAATATTCCCCAATCATGAACAACGGCCGAATGAACATTGTAGTTATCAAGGGTCTACCGGCGCAATATTGGAGACAATACCAACTCTTCATGAAATTTTTGCTATTTTGGAGGCCTCCTTTTTATATGGGCCGGGTGAGGGCTTTAATGACCCCCCTAGGCAGTCGTTGGGAAGTTTCTTGGCAAATAGAGGATGCTCCCGAAATCCGACTCATCCGTCAAACTTTCCGTCGGGTTTTAATGGGTGATCTTCCGGGTTATAATTTTCCCCGTGATACCCCATGGGAAGCGAGAGCCGTTATAACTCGAAGCATCAGTGAAAGTCAAGCCCAAGAAGTTGTGGATTCAATTAATACAGCACATCCAGACGGAATTGACCTTGGTTTGATTACGCGGTGTATTTTAGTTCATACCATTTGGAGTCATGGTAAGACTCGCGCTACCGTCACCCCGTCGCCGGAATTCCCTTTGATGGGTATAAAATCCAGTCAATTATCTCATCATATTGAGAAGCGCAAACAAATCAAAAGCCTATGGGATCGAACCATGTCACAGATTGACTCGATATTTTTGAGAGCCAAAAAGTGAAATACGTTCTCTAAGTCCACCATGGACTCCGTCGGCATTGGCTTTGGCAAGGGTGGTGTAGATATCGCGTTCGATCATGAGGTATCTCATGAGGTCTTATGGGCCGCCTATAGCTCTTCTCACGTCAGAATCTAACCCCAGGTGGCACCTATTAGGAGATGTACGGATAAATTAATATCCCCTCAATAATACCACCATTGAGTTTCATGAAAGTGTATAACTACCAGCTTGATTGAACCAGTGTACGTCTAGCTTCGCCACAAGTGTAATATATCAACTCTACCCAAAATTACCAAGATATATGGGGTTTAACCTCTTTCCAAAGTCAGCGATGTTCCTATTTGAACCGCGTCACTCCTCATGATATGTGCTTCAATGGAGTGCAAAGGTATTGTTTGAAATTCATAATAAACCACCACTCTCCCCGAACACTGCCCAAAAACTTTATATATGAACAACGCCCTCGCGCTAGTCCATTAGTTTGACGGTGCAGAGGAATCCCGTTCTGCTTAAACTACACTATTGCACCACGTGACTCTTTCTTTCATCAAAATCCTCTTTTGGATTAATACCACAGCCGCATTCCGAAAGCGGTAACTTTCTGTCTATCCTCCCTCTTTGTTCGGGTGTATTCAAAACCATCACAATTGACGATTAGTGTATAATTGCGAATACTAAAATTCCTTTGTCTTCCAAGCGGGGTCTGAAATTCTCTAACCTCGAGTTATTTTCATTCTCATTTCATCAATCCCACACTTTCGATGCCCAAATCATGGACTCAGATATTAATCCAGGACCGGAAGAGGGATATTACGACCACGCTCATGCCCGAGAGGAAGTCCATAATCTATACGAGGTTGTCGCTCAAGAAAGGGACGATCTAAGAGAATATGTTACTAGGCTTGAGCAACAAGTGCTTCCTAGATTCGATGTAAATGGCACGAATCTCGCAGACATATTTGTTTCTCAAAAGAACGCATACCTTGAGCGGGTCAAGATTTACGAAAAACAAGCCGCCGAGGCTGAAAAGGAGCAATCTTATCAATCTCAGAGATTGCAGCGAGAAAGGGTGGAATTACAGCATCAATACGATGAATTATATGAACAGACCTTCGGCAAACATGGATATAAAGAGCGATTGGCAAGTGCGCATGTCGCGCTTGAACTAGCGAATCATAACAAGCCTGCCGATTTTGTGGAATGTGTGAAACAACTAGCAGAAGCAACGAAAGAGAGAGATCAATTCGATCGAGAGGCACGTAGGCTCGGAGTACGTACCGAAGAGTTGCATCTTAATTGGAATGCTGCATTGAGAGATGTTGAAGAGTTAAGAGAGCAAAAGACTGAATGGGGAAATGTACAAGATAATACGTTCGCTTTGCGGGAAGCTCATCGGGAAATCGAACGATTACAGAGGGTAATTGACAGTCAAGGTTCTTATCGTGTGGAGGCATCAAACCGACAGATTTTACGATTACAGGAGGAGAAGATTGAGTGGGAGCAAGAGAGAGAGAAGTTGGAGGGTGGCAATGCGGAATTATCGTTACGAATAAGAACGCTGGAGGATATGTTGGCATCGTCAGAGGCTCAACAAGCATCATCTGATGTACGAATGGCTGACGTGGGTGGTGATAACGTAACACCCTCACCACAATCAGTAGCGTTGGGAGATGCTGTATGGAGGCGATGGTCGAATAGACTATGGGATCACATTCAATCCCGACCCCAGGAAGTGGAGGATATCTATCGTCTAGCCGCAGCAAATCTGTACCGACCCGGCGGAGCCTTCCCAGATTCGGATCCTCGGCCTGAAAGCCCACGTCAACAATTTCCGGGTGTGACTTGGGTAAAAGAATTGATCGACCTGAGTTGTGATCGGCCAGTCGCTCCACTGGTAGAAGAAGGTACTTGGAGACAGTGGGCAAATAAGTTGCAAGATTTTGTTTTGACTGTGCCTAATGAGGTATTTGAGCTTTGTAGATTGGCTACAGAAGGACAACTTATGGCTGGCGCAGAATGGATTCGTCAACTCATCACAATAGCCTCCGATCGACCTACCTCTGCACAGACTCCCGCTTCACTGAAAGAATACCAGCTACTAGTCGAAGTCAAAGAACTCCAGGCCAAGATTCAAGAGCTTCAAGAGGGCGGTGCAGATAGGCAACAAATAGAGATTCTGAGCCTCAGCAACCGATCACTCGAACAGGCGCTTGCTATAGCAAGCGGGAAGATTGAGGAGCTTCAAGAGGAAGTAGAAGGATTAATGGGGCGGTGTGAAGATGAAATAGAACAGCTGACAAGAAAACTTAAAGATTCGTATGACCAAAAGAATCTCTTCAAAAGTTTATATGAGTCTGGTAATGTACACAAGGAAAAACAAGATGAAATCAAACGATTGCAACATGACCTCCAAACGTCGTACGACCAAAAGAATACTTTTAAGAAGCTTTACGAGAAGGCGAAGGCACTTTCAGATGAGCATGAGGAGGTTTGGCAGCAGAAATTTGACAAGGAAGTTGCGGGCGCGGATAAACATGCAGCGGGATTGGTGGAGGAAGCAGAGACGTTGCAGGGAAGATTGAACGGAGCACATGGGGTAATTGCCGATTTAGAAAAAGAAGTCGAAAGATTGAGGAAGCAAATTGCAGGTATACATACAGGTGATAGTGTCATGGGAGACGTTACAAGTGGGGTAGCACCCGAGGAAGACCGACAAACTACGCCCGAAAGCCATGAAAATAGCAACGAGGAATCCGATGATGAGGAGGAGGAAGAATCTGAGGAATTGAGAATAGCCAAAACAGATCTCTACAACACACTCGAAGAAGTTGAAGAATTGAAACTTAAGCTCGGATTCGCAGATCGCGCTTTTAATGATATGAAAGAGGAATTCGAAGCAAAAATCGCCAAGATTGAGAATAATGCCAAGGAAGAAATGACGGAAAGGGAAAGGATGGCGGAGAAATTGAAACTTCTGGAGGAGAAATATAAGAGGGGGGTTGCGGCTGAGGTCAGGAAGTTGGAACGGGAGAGTCAGTTGGAGTTGGTGCAGGCGGGGATAAAGGCGGATCAACCAGTGGAAGCGGATCTTGTGGTTACAAGGAAAGGTAAAGGGAGAAAAGCAGCCCCTGCGGGACCAAAGGCGAAGAAATTGGTTCCGGAACCAAAAGATCATGAAGAAAGTCCTCCGCTTACACCGCTTGAAAGTCCACTTGAAAGTCCGGATATTTTGATGAAAAATGATGGGGAATATAGGGGTCCAAAGTTGGGCAGGAATGTGAAGAATAAGAAAAGGCAAGAAGATGAGGTATCGTATACGGGTAGTGAGGCAGTGATTGGAACGAGGAGGAGTACGAGAGGGACCAGGAATACGAGGCCGGTTTATAAGGAGGTGCCGTTGAAGGTTCTTTTGGGGAGGGGAAAGAGTGCTGGTGCAGTGGTGGGGAGGAAAAGGAAGGTTGGGGAGGGGCTGGAGGCTAGTGAAGGGATTGAAGTGGGAGTGGGTGAGGGTGAGAGTCAGGGTGAGAATGAGGGGGCTAAGACTATGGAGAGAGAAGATGCTAAGAGGAGGAGAAGTAAGATGGTTTAAATTGAAATAGTATCTAAATTGATGTTTCACTAGCTTGCTAATTTATAAAATTTCACACGGTCAGAACAAACTAAAGACAATAAATAACGAGACCTTTAATAAGCGCGGATTCCGTTTGAAGGGAGCTGGGGTCAATATTTATTTTTACTCAAAACAGCATGATTAATTGTTCAACCCTGCGCCGATCTCTATATTTGTCCCAATTACCTTGAGGAAGAAACTCTTCATATATAAGAATCCTTCTGTCCCGTCATTCACACATCAAACTAACTTGATTTGTACAAGCTGATGGATGAGAATCATCTTTTAAAGATAGATGATGAAGAGTAAGACAGATGTCGAGTATGAGAAGTCTTGCTTAGGTCAATATCTTGCACGGGTGAACTACGTCGGGTGGGTGGGTAGATGACAGAAACGACATCACTAATGAATTACCTTAAAATGTTTAACCAAGATATTTTTGCTTAAGCTAGCATGAAAAATTGGTCCTCAGATATGCAAAAAACCTTTTGGACAATAAAACAAAGTCAAATCAGAGCATGAAGGGGGGCAATGCGAGTACAAAATGAAGGATTCAACATCAACCCCCTCCTAATCCCAAAACCTCACCTCAAACCTCCAATGTCCCTTCCATGACCTTCACCGCCCCACCACTCAAAACAACCTTATCCACCGTAATTCCATCCGCCTTGACCTTCACATCCACAAAAATTTCATTCCTCTTCCCCATCTCGACGCCCTGCTCAAACCCAAACCTAACCGGCACTCGTCCACTCCCACCCACCTTCGTAACCAAATAGCAAGCCAACGCGCAACTCGCACTTCCTGTACCAGGATCTTCTCTCGTTCCGAACATTCTCGTGCGATATTTATTTCTCCCTTCTTCATCCACTCCCACACTCACATAATACATTGTCGTACAAAGCCCATTTTGCCATCCCAAATCTAGATGTTCTACATTGTATGTACTAGGATTCAGATTCTTGATCTCGACTGCTCTGGCTAGGTCTTCAAGGGAGGGGAGTTGAACCAGGATGAATGTCATACCGTTCACTATTGATACTACTGGATATTGAGTTTCCTCGCCAGTGGTGAAGTCTTTGAATGGGTAAGTTTTAGAATGAACATGAACATTATGTGGAATTTCCGCGCTAGCTATTTTCCCATTGTCAGAGAGTGAGATAGGGATTCGGCCCGCTTTGGTGATCAATGCCTCTACACTCTTCAAACCGAGATAATTGAGTACGAAGAATGCAGTTCCAATAGTGGGATGCCCAGCAAAAGGTATCTCAGCAGCAGATGTGAAGATATCGATTTTCAGTTCTTTTGGGTTTGAATCCAAGGATTCGGGAAGATGCAGGAAGACAACCTCGGAGAGGTTGAATTCTTTGGAGATTTGAAGCTTTTGGGTTTGGGAGAGGGTGGTTGGAGTAGGGGGTCGGATGATGGCGAGAGTATTGCCGAGGTAGCGGGTGTGGGTGAAGACGTCGAGGTTGGTGAATGGGATGTGCATTTTGAGTGATATGGTGGGAAGTTAATGGGCGAATATGGGGTTAATGAGATGGAAACGAAGCTACGTTTAGTACTTTTTGTGATAAAGAAGGTTCAATACCTAAATAAAGATATGATTATTGCGTTGCGATTTCTTCACTTTAACCTTTCCTCGATTACTTATAGTGAAGTTACTCAATGTGACTGTTCCTACTTCACTTGTGATATCAATTCTGACTTATAAATAAGTCTCCCTTCTAAGTTATTCCTCGACTTCGACTTCGTGTTCGTATCTACTCGGGCAGGTTATTAAAGAGGCATAATTAAGCAAAAATAAATATTTATATTATTATTTCAAATACTGATGTAATTTTATAAGATTTTGATATAAATCATAGTATTTTTCAATTGTTATAGTTTTTTAATGTATTTCAATTGAAACTACAATAATTAATTATTATCTAATTTTTTTATTAAATTTAAATAAATATATATATCAAATTTAAATTATATATTATATAATCAAATCTTTTTATTATAAAATAATTTATAATTTGATTGAAGCTTATTTATTAGCTTAATTTATATAATTCTAAGTTTTATAAAATTATATTAAAATTTGAGTAATTAGTAGTGATTTTAATTTTGCGTATGCCTCTTTTAGGACCACCCGAGTAGCCAATCCTGCAAAAATGTCCTTTACTTTTGAACGCAATTCAATAACTATGGATATGATGTCAATATGGGAGACTGTTTGCTCAAGAAGGCAACAAAATGCGAAGCGGGGTATAGTCTCTGCAACGCCCGTGATGTCGATTAAAAGACGTGAAGCCAATACGAGTAGTTCTCAGAAGCACAGGGGAAACGACTTAAGTACTACAAAATCCATTGATTCGTTTTACACTTTGCGCGACGAGAGATTTCTATCAGAAGAAGAAATTATTATACCTTTCCTGTCAATTACTACTCTGTGTGACATGTACAGCCTCTAACACGACCAACCAATCAAAAGCACCAGGTATCATATCATCCTACCCCATTTCCCAACTCAAACTCAAACAACCTTCTCAGCCACCACCTCATGTTCGATTCCCTCACTTGAATTAACACTTTTGTTTGCTCCAGCGGTGTGTCTAGCGAAGCCTGGATCGTAATTAGGAGTTCCTGGAACTTCACCCGCCAACTCCTCGAGAGTCTTTCTCTTGGTCTCAGGAATGAGGAAAGTCGTGAATATTCCCAAGAACATGAACAATGCAAAGATTTGCATAACATGATTTAACCAAGGGCTAGCAGCCGCACCGGTGGCATCCTTAACTGCGCCTTTAGTTCTGAGCGGTCCAAAAACAACTTGTGCGATAATAGCACCTACTTTTCCGGAAGCAGCTGAGAGACCGTGGGAGGTAGATCTATATCTTGTCGGGAAACATTCACCTGGAACGATGAAAGTGGTGGAATTAGGACCAAAGTTGAAGAAGAATTGGGCAATCACGTAAAGAGCTAATAGGGCATGACCAGAAAGCTTGTTGTAGGCGAATCCAATGATAATGAAAAGAATGGTAAGGATTGAAAAGCCCATAAGTTGAATAGGTTTGCGGCCGAGAGTATCAATTGTAGCAACCGAGACCCAGTATCCAGGAATGGCACCAGCGCAGACGAGAATAAGGTTGCCAACGGCTGTTTTGTAGAAGACCTCATACATGTTATGGCCACCAGACCATCCAATGGCGGAGAGAATGACAGAGTTATTGAGACCGAGACCGTAATATGCAACATCGAGGAAGAACCATGAGCCGGCCGTACCTAGGAGAATCTTGCCGAATCTCCATTGCTTGTAATGAGCGATGAAGTCCGCCCAACTGGCCTTTGGGATCTCGAGCTCTTGAGAGGTTTGATTGAGGGTAGTTACGCGAGTAATCTCATCTGGTTGTCCGTGTTTCTTTCCTTGCTTGTAAGCTTGAACGTCCTCGCTAGCTTGTTCAATGTCTTGTGCAACGTCGAACGTAAATCGGGGCGTTTCGGCTTTTTGAATAATGTTAATACATGAAGATAACTATGCTGATGCCAATGAAAAGTTATAGGTTGACTTACGAATCGTGAGACGGTAGTAGAGAGCAATGCAACCTGGGACGGCACCAAAACCGCTGGGACTTGTTAGCGATGTACCATAATGAATATCGCAGTCATGACTTACATGATAATACGCCACATCTTATCAACAGCAAGTTGACAAACACCTGTGCAGGTTGATGCCTTGGAGCCAGTCAAGAGCGACTCTTTAAAGCCTGAGGTGACAATCAAAGCAATGATGGCAGCAGTAAATTGACCAATACCTTGCATAGCAAAAACTGCGTTCATCATGGCTCCTCTCCATTTAGTGGTAGCAAATTCAGAAGTGATGACGGATGACAAAGGGTAGTCTCCACCAATACCAATTCCCTGTTATATGTAAGTGTGTGAAGGAGGCATAACAAGTAAGAGTTGATATCTTACCATCAAAACACGCCAGAAGATGAAAAGTCCGACAATCGATACAGCATGAGATGGAGATGAAAGGGCCTGGGCGAGAGTAGCAAAGATGATAATCATCAACTCAAGACCATACATCTTCTTACGACCGACAACGTCTGCAAGCCATCCGAAACCGAGTTGACCAATAACAGTTCCTCCAGAAGTCGCAACCTTGATAGCAGTATCACTTGTTGTTGGAATCGTACCCTTTGAGACACTGTTCTGGAAAAATGCTATACCCAACATGGAAGTGACCAAGTTGATAGCAAAGATCTATGCTCATGATTAGCGATGCGCCTTACTGACATTGTGACTGAAAATTCTTACGTCGTATGAATCGGTGAAAAAACCAATACCTGCGACAACACAGGCACGGACGTGATACCATCCAAATGGAGCTTTGTCGATCTCGGCAAGAGCAAGACGTCTTCGCTCGTTAGGGTCCGTGATATGAGCAAAGTCATTGTTGAAGTTGTGGAAAGCAGAGTTTCCACCCACGGTAGTATTCAAGGGAGCAGCCATTGCGAGAAATTCGTAAACAAACAGTCTCTCTGCAATGAAGGATGTGGTGAAGAGTGAGTGCGTGTGCTTAACTGAGGAGGAAAGAGGATGACCAGAAGGGAAGATTAGTATCCTTATATCTCTGCATGTAAGGTGGGATTCCTATTATTGCTTACTATAGAGAACCAGACCAGAACTTGATATGAAATCCGTGGCAGGTTTCATTAGGCAAGGAGCTCCGAGTCCAAAAGTCTGGGCATCCTACAATGACATTCACTGGATACGCGCCCTATTTCGCGGGTTGCCAAGAATGATATTTGCAGCACTGAGTGAATATGAGGATTCAATTGGGTTGGCAACGCCGAGAGAAGGCAATTAAATTGAATAATGGGTTCAGAGTTTGCCATTCTGTAGTATGTAGATGTCTGAGATTTGAAATATTTTCGCGCCATTGACGATCTATTGAAGGAATAGAGCTCAGCCACTGAAAGTTAAGACTCGTTGATGACTAGCTCAGCCACTGAAAGTAACACTCATTGATAACTTTTTTTCGATATTATTATAGACAGGCAGACGGGGAGCCTTAGTTCGAGAGCCTTATGAGTTCGAGAGCCTTAGTTCGAGAGACTTAGGATGGATGTCCGTGTTTAGTGCATAATGGTCTTATGTTTTCGCCAAGCCCCTTCATTGGTGGAAACCAATCATCTTCCCCAGATGTCTCACGCAGCTTCTTGATATACTGAATTTATTGATCCAGAGGCATTCAAATTTGGTGAATGTATATTTGATGCATGTATTTCTTGGACGAATCCAGCCCAACAATGAAAATGCAACTATTAGAGCTCCCAAATGAAGAAGTTGCAAAAACGTGGAGCGACGAACCGATCAGAAATGGAAATCATCCAGAACAAGTGTTGCAGGCTGCAGCTTGGTATTATGGACATTTCTTCTGTAGCACCAACAGATTTCATTGTGGTATGGAAGCTATCCCTACATGTGCATCAACATCCACCCACGCACCCCTTTACTGCAAAGAATAATACGTGCCTACTACTGCCTATCTCTACTAGTAGTAGTACTGATTCAAAGGCTGACTGAATTTCTCTATTTGCTTACTCATTTACGGCGAAGATTCGATGAAGTTGTAGTTATAGTTGTTGTATTCTTGGCTGCTGATGTTGTAAATGTCCAATGAAAGCTGGTGAAACGACAACGTGCTCAAAGATCTAGTGGAGATGATGGAGATGGTAACACTAACTTAGAAATAGCCGGGGAATTATGCTAATCGACCCCTGGACTTCTAGCCCGGCAGCCACCGATAGGCTAGGTTTAGGTTTTACAGGTATATACAGGTATACAGGTATACAGGTACCAAGACCCGTAACCTACAGCCTTATCTTATCGATGTATGTTTACTACTACTACCCTACGGAACCACGATAGCAGGAATATCCTGTTCTTTCCACCCTATTCCAATTGCAGGAAAATCCTGTTATAATAATAGGAAAGGAGGTGTTTTTTTGGATACGCTAAGGACTTACTAGTTTTCGTTATAAAATCAATAACGAGAATATATAACGAGATAGAGTTTAGATTTAATGACTAAGCTGAAATACTTTTCGAAATGCTTTTCGTTCTGTACGTTTTCTAGTTTTATTTTAGACTTTTTTAGGCTTTCCGATCTTGGAAAGCCTACATATTATTTATATCACTCATTCATATCACTTATATCACTTATATCACTTATATCACTTATATCACTATCACCAAAGTTGAAGATATACTATTATTGAAATAAGGGGGGTAAAAAAGTAAGCGAGTAGGAAAAAGCAAAGAAACTTATTTGAAAGACTTACTTAAAAAAACTTACTCTTTAAAAAGATTAAAATGTTAAAAAGAAGTTGAAAAATAAAAGAAAGAAAGAAAGAAAGAAAGAAAGAAAGAAAGAAAAGAGAAATTGAAGAATTAAAGAGAAAAATCAAAAAGAGACTAATTATTAGGGTTTTTAGTACATTTTATCTTCTAATAAGATCAATAACCTTTTAAACTTTAATCTCGTTACTTATTATAGTGTTTCGTTACACATTATAGTACATTTTAGCTCCTAGAGCAGGATAATCCTGTTATTCTGGTACCGTAGGGCTACTACTACTACTAACTACTACTACTACTACTACTACTACTACTACTACTACTACTAATAATAATTAATTACCAAAGGCTTAAAAATAATAGAAAATAATTTCCTTGACTCCTTGACCTTCACTTGGCTTGAAAACTCTGAAAACTCAAAAAAGGGGAGATGAGATTGAGAATTTGAGATACTACGGTACTCCCTAGGTACTATATCATAAGCTCTCCGTACTCGTATTAATGTCATCGATGCCTTCCTTTTGGCCAGGCCCGGCTCCAGATTTTTTGGGAAGTTGAAATAACCTTATAAGATAGTGTAATTTTTCAAGGTTCCGTTTACTTATTAAAATTTACGGTAATCATCTACAAAAAGTTCTTGTTAACCAATCATCTCGGCATGAATTCTTTCACATGACAAATAGTGATCCTCCTGTCTAACGCTCGGCAAAACACTCCGAAAGAGACTACTTGCTTCCAGCTGGTCTCCCAAACCCCCAAGTTTTCTCGTTTTCAGAGGTTCAGTGACATCTTCGACAACGTCTGAAACACCATTTCGAGTGACAAAGACAACCTCATCCTCTATGATCGCATTGTGATCCTCAGATTCTTGAACTAAGCTATCTGGGAACACCTACCCATCTCTCGGCTCCATGTTGTCCAAATGTCGTGTACAAAACGCGGAGAAGATGTTCATTCAATGATCACAATTCATATCCAAGTGTCTATGCAATGCAACTGGCACTCAATTCTCGGGTGGCATGCTGTCTCCGCTACTCAGCCTACATATATGATGGTAGAGATCAAGTGAGCTCTAAATTTCAACAGACTTCTAGGCCCTGATGCATCCTTTCATGTCAGAGGAGATTTCCCTCCTGCCAATCAATATTCGGCTTGATTGGGTTCTCTTTTTTCATCAAGCCCAGACTCGCCCTGTCCTCGATTTCGATATTTTAGTTGCAAATAGCTCCAAACTTCATCAACTAGTCCGGCCTGATCATTGACATTATTAAGGCAGCCAACACATACCCCATCTTTAGCCACCCATCAAAAAAGCATTGCCACCCCGGCCGGTGATATTGAAATATAACTACGAATTAACCTCGATTCCGGGCCAGACAACCCAGGAATAGTTTACAACATTTGTATATACATCATCTAAATACTTGGTGTCAATCACAGCCGACATCAAGACCTAGAACCCCTCTCGAATATTACAACCAGCAGTAGTATCGCATCCAGGAAAAAAAAAAAGACCATCGCAATCTCTTCATCCCAGCATTGGTTTACTTCGTCACACAGTTTTCCCACAGTTGCATAGTGTAAGTTCTCAGATCCTTTGATATCAAGTGGCTTCTTCTGGCCTGCCTCCTCGTTATACCTACGGATAGTCCCTTATAACAATTTTGAGGATCCTACATTTGACCATTAACTCTTCAAATTAGGCCCAGTGGTCTTTGTAGATTTCTCAAAGTTATGAAAAAAGCTCATTAGTTCTACCTTCTCCTTTGTGCATATCCACCTCCATTTTTTTTGGTGATATCTAAATACTTCAAGATATCTCGGCGTCAAAAATGGCCAGCATATCCGAATACATCAAGCTGTCCCAGCATCAAGGATGGCCAGCAATAAGAGCGTATTACTTGGCAATTTATGTAATGGAGTTAAGAACAGTTTTTGTCATTATTAAACATTTAACGCTCTTTATTGGTATTTCCGGACCGCTATCACTACGAAAAGCTAGCTGTCACAATTTTGCATGGCCCTGGGCATATTTCGATAAAATCTGCTCCACGTTGATTAATTTCAGAGGGATTCAGTACGAACGCGATCCTAATTTGCTTAATTGGGGATTCCAACGTCAGATGTTAGTGAAACTAGAAACTGGATTTCTGAGCAGCTTTATAGGAATCTGAGACGTGGTGGTCTCACTTAGCTCACCAAAGAATAGAATCCATGAATTCCAGTCTCTATATCATTCTTATTCATATCTATTCTTCACACCTGGAGCTCAACTTTCCACATTTCTCCTATTATATAACGCACATCACAATCGTGGACGGCCATGTTCATAGAGATATAAGAATCAAAACAAGCAGCTGGGATGGAAGTTAGATAGACCGGATTTCTATGAGCTATAGAGTTATTGGAATTGAAGTCCTGAACTGACCGTGTATCTGGCTTACATGCTTACTTGTTGCTATTCTCCTATTGCTATTGATATGATGTAATTGTCATTTATTCAAATCGTTTAGCTATTCTTGCTACGTTTTAATTAACCGTTTTCATATCACTCGAAAGTTCGTCTCCTTTTTAACTATAACATGGAAGGGATTATTCAATTACCCTCACACATGTAGGGACTTCTGCTTGCGTAGAGTAGACGGTACCTCAGCAGGCTACTCTTTGGGCCAGTATTTCCGTGCCCCCAAAATACTTGGTTTCATATTATTTTGTCTTCGTTGTATCGCACACCGTCATTTGTACCCTATCTCTGCCACCCTACAACCGTCCCTCAACAAATCTTACCGTCAAAAATTACGAATACTATCAAAAAAATACCCCTTTTCATGCTTCCCGCGAAAGTTGGTTTCAATTCTCAGATGCTTGAACTAGATGTTCTGTCTAGTCTTTGGCATAGATAGATCGGGCCATGTTCCCTATGCCCAGGGAAAAGAAGGCTGTCTGCGATGTAGCTGAATTTTTTTGGAATGGATGGCGTTTATATAGTTATGGGCGAAAATTGGGTAGAAAATTTGAGAAATTAAGGGTCATTGTATGGGTGGGTAATGGGTCGAGGAAAGAATGGTCAGGAAGTAGGTTTAGTGAGAAGTGAATAAAAGAAGAGAACACTAGGAAGAGCATTTTTGGATATTGACAGGACTTTTTTCAAGAGATTGTATGCAAATTATTATTTCAATATCACTAACCCTGCTCATAGATTATTATACTACTCTAGTTCAGTATACATCATCACCATCACCATCATTATCATTCAACCTCCCCAACATCGTCAAATATATACCCCCAACTCACTCAAAGCTCAAACTCTCTAGATCTCTGACAACAATACAACAGTATACTAAACCGTCAATAGTAAACAAACCCAGCCACCCGCCTCTCCCAAAAACATCTCAATAGTCACAGGATCAAACGTATAACTCTATCGATCTTTGAAACTCCAAGAATTGGGCTCGCGCTCACCACCACATCAGATGTGGATTTGAATGCTGGAGGAGGATCAGGAGATTGGGTCTATATATATAGTAGCGAAACCGAAATTTGGAATTTAGGGTATGAATAGGGGGGCTGTAGAGGGTAGTGATTAGTTGTTAAGTGGTTGGTGATTGATGAGTTGGAAGATGATGTTCGATAATCAGTGGACAGATCAGTATAATATGGATACTGTAATCTTATTCATAAACATCGAGTAAACAAAGCTTGAAAAAAGTCCGAATATTCTTAGGTAGTATATAATCCACCCTAACATCCAGTAGGGGCAGCAGGGTATCTCAATCAAGATTCCAACGAATATTCAAAATGGCTATCATATCCATCCTGTCTAGATTCAAAACTCGCCAGGTATGTAATATGCAATATGTATTCCAGACTCTATATAACACAATGGTGTAAGATCATACATCGTATGAACAGTCAAGATGTAATTAGATTAAATTCTGTCTGTTATTTTCTGTTGAATCTTTTAACCAAGAAAATAAAAGGTCGATATTGTAGAATTAAGATCTTATTCGAAGTAAAATAAACATGCTGTTTGGTAAAACAGTTATATATTGAAAAACTGAGATAGGCGAGTGAATTAGAAGTAAAAGGGGAAGGGGGATGCAGGTAATTCCTTCGGAGGATATGAGGTACATCAGCACACTAGCCTGATATATAATTATGGAATGAGTCAACTTGGAAGGACAACCAAGTGAATCCACAAAGGAGGATTAGAGTGTGCAGTGTATTCAGTGTATTCAGTGTATCATATTTATTTGTAGCCAGTACATCTATTTCAATATACCGCCATCTCTCACCCATCGAAAGTTATTTTACCAGAAGCAAAAATGTAATATGTTGATGCCGTTTGACTCCGTTTCCTTCCAACTTTCCCTTTCATTAATGCATGCACGCCATTGAAAGCAAATCCGAATCCAGTAATACATGTTCCTCCCTTTCCCCATGCCATATATGACTTAAGCAGTACCCCTAGGCTTTGCCTTGGCTTTCGCTTTCTCTTTCTTCTCATCCTTAACCTTCTTCTTCTTTGCCTCATTCTTCTCATCATTTTTGCGTTTCAGACTAGCTCTCTCTTCATCTGTTTTTTGAATTGGCTTGAAGAATCCCTCCAGTCTAGCTTGCTGCGATGATTTCAAATTCTTGGTAAGTTTTTGAGCGGCGCTGCGGACACGATCTTCGGAGAAACCTTTTTCGACGACGAGGAATTTGACGAGACCTTCGATATCAGGGGCTTCCCATTTAAAATCGCACTCTTCGTGGTCGGCGGGGCGGACATCGGGTTTGAAGAAGAGTTCGCGAGCATCTTGGTAGGGCCAGTCAGCGGGGATGGTGTAGCGTTCTTTTTTGTCGGCGGTGATCCATGCGACGAGGGTTTCTAGGTCACCGTGCTCGCGGATGAGTTTGAGGGCGGTATGAGGGCCGATCTTGGGGATGGGGTCGAGGTAATCGCAGCCTAGGAGGATGCAGAGATCTACGAACTTGGGGATTATGTTAGTATTGAGTTGTGCATGGATAAATAGTGGAAGGGAGGTTGTTACTTGTTTGCGATCCATATTTAATCCGGTCAGGACTTTCTCCAAACTAACTTCTTGAATAGGTTCTTTGCGCTGCTCACTGAATGTGAGATGTCGAAGAAGAATGGGAGAATCAAAACATAATGTATCCATATCCTCACTCGCCGCCGCATAAACTTTCCCTGCCCTAGCCAACGCAGCACATTGCGCCTCTGCCTCCGTTGGCGCAATTATATATGGAATTCCCATCAGCTTCAAGAGTTTTTGACACTCTGCATTATGTTCCCTAGTGACCCTGACTGTTCTCCTTGAAAACTTCTCGATATCTTCTGCAGTACCGGTTTCCTTGGCTTCCTCAAGTCCTTCTGTGGCAGTTGCTTTGCGCTGGAAACGTTTCGCTAATTCGCCTGACTTTAACTTTGGCGGTGCACCATCGAAGACGTAGACAGGTTTAATGCCGTTGTCGACAATACGAAGTGTGCGGTAGAACATGCCCATTAAATGGGAGGTAGTTTCGCCATCTTCGTTGGTAAGCATCTCACCCCCAGAACGGACGGCGATGAGGAAACTGTAGATAGACATTGATCTGGGGCATGTCAGTATATAAGATGTATAGATATTACTGCTGAGAGTACATACGCATCCTAGATTTATAAATCAGTCAATGGCGCAAAAGTAGATATAGAATAGTGACGAGGTGACGAGGTGACGAGGTACTTACGATAGCAACTTTCCTACCAAATTGATTTTTGATTTCTCCTTCTTTAACAGCATCAGGAGCTTCATCCTTGATAATGGACATCAATTGTTTGATACCCATAATTGCAGTGGTGTTGTATCAAAATTTTGATCCGTTTATATTTGTTTGGTGATGGCAAGCCGCAAGTTTGAGGAAGAGGACTTTACTTTTGATCAGATATATAGATTTTGAGGTTGACGCGAATGGACGCGAATGACGTGAATGAAGCGCGATTTTCTTCGCGTTGAGTGGTTTAAGCCTTAGGCAACAGCCGCTGCTATAACTTCAGGTAGAGGCAACCCCGCCACTCGATAACTTATCAACCACCAAAGTCAAAATTGGCTGATGATATGGAATATGAAGGAAGATACATCGACCTGTCGACTTTTTGCCCATTATATTACCTCTTCACGACAAGTTATATGTATCTACGTCCTTCATGTGAGTGAGTGAGTGAATTCACAATACCTATACCCAGGTATGGTTGAAACCATTTTGTACATCAGGATCGACAAACCGTTTTGTATCCGAGCATACCTCGGAGCTCCAAATCTAGATGAATTGGTGGCCCGAATTAAGTCGAAATAATTATTCCTACATCTAAGGAAGTGTTTATACTCAACAAACCCTCTTACATTTTGTTGATCTTCAATTGGTAATACAATTTACTTTGAGGAATCCCAAAATGTATAGACCTTTATTGCGAAATGCTAGCAGGCAATTGGCAAATGCGAAACCGGTAGCCATTGCCACGAGAGGTTTCGCTGCTCATGCTACCCCGCAACCATTCGATTGGAAAGATCCTCTAGGTGCACATCATCTTTTTACGGAGGAGGAAATAGCCATTTCAGAGACTGCGGAGCAATATTGTCAGGAACGAATGTTACCTCGAGTTCTGCGTAAGTTTGTTTATCGTGCTTTAGGAACGCAAGCTAAATCATGGGTGAAATAGAGGCATACCGAGACGAACATTATGACAGAAAGATACTTGAGGAAATGGGAGAATTGGGGTTGTTAGGAGCTACGATCAATGGTTACGATTGTGCTGGTGTATCGAATGTTGCTTCGGGACTTATTACAAAGGCAGTTGAACGAGTCGACAGTGGCTATCGATCCGGAATGTCAGTACAGTCTTCGTTGGTAATGGGTGGTATCGATGAATTCGGCACACAAGAACAAAAGGAGAAATACTTGCCAAAATTGGCGAAAGGGAAACTATTAGGTTGCTTTGGTTTGACCGAGCCAAATCATGGTAGCGATCCTGGATCCATGGAGACGACTGCGAAACCACATCCTACAAAGAAGGGATACTATTCAATATCAGGGGCTAAGACATGGATCACAAACTCTCCGATCGCAGATGTATTTTTGGTATGGGCTAAGTTACAGGAGACTGGCAAGATTAGAGGTTTTATCATCGATCGAGCAGATTGTCCACCAGGAACGCTAGAAACACCTGCTTTGAAGGATAAGAATGGACTTCGTGCTTCCTTAACTGGCATGATCCAACTCGATGAGTGTCCAGTACCCGAGGCAAATATGTTCCAAACAGTCGAGGGTCTTCGAGGTCCATTTACCTGTCTAAATAGTGCAAGATATGGCATTGCCTGGGGAATGACAGGTGCACTCGAGGATTGTATCGATCGAGCTAGAAGATATGCTCTTGAGCGAAAACAATTCAAAGGCAATCCACTCGCCAAGTACCAACTCGTCCAGAAGAAGCTGGCAGATGCCGTCTCCGATGCGGCTTTTGGTACCCTCGCTTGTGTTCAGGTCGGAAGACTCAAGGACAAGGGAGAAGCAGCACCAGAGATGATTAGCATGATTAAGAGACAGAACTGCGATGCTGCACTTCGAAATGCGAGGACGTTACAAGAGATATTTGGTGGAAATGCTGCGAGTGATGAATATGGTATCGGAAGACATGTTTCGAATTTGTTTGTCACACAAACTTATGAGGGACAAAGTGATATTCATTGTAAGTTTGCCTCGACCTTTGGTCCTGGTATATAGCGTGAATTGATTGAATGCTGACAAATAGATTAGGTCTGATTCTCGGAAGAGCAATCACTGGTATTCAAGCATTTTGTTGATTGAGTTGAGCCAGTGAGTTGAGCCAGTGAGTTGAGCCAGTGAGTTGAGCCAGTGAGTTGAGCCAGTGAGTGAGGAAATGGTGAATAGATATATAATTAAGTTATGTAGAAGTAGAAGTAGAAGTAGAAGTAGAGGTGGAAACAGAACGGTCTATCAATGTATCAGTTCTAGATCAACTAGTACATCCTTAGGTATATAGGTTCCAAAGGTTCCTTTTGGGGGGAAAAGGGTGAATAAATGAAATCTCATTTGCTAAGAGAAGTGAACTAAATGAATCAAATCATCAAAAAGAGTCGACAGCGACCTTGTAGGCTCACTCATTCATTCATTCATTCATTCATTCATTCATTCATTCATTCATTCATTCACTCATTCATTCACTGTATTATTAGAACTGTACGTAAGTACAGTACTGCAGAACTGCTTCGCCTAATCTGCGTGCAGCACTGACACTGACACTTTAAGAACTTCGCCGCTTCTTCACAACCCAAATAATAATCAAACAAAAAAGCAAAAGGTATGAATAACCAATCCAACTAATTAACCAACCACCGACTCAAACTCAGACTCAGACTCAGACTCAGACTTAGATTCAGATTCACAATTTGTGACTTGCGACTTGCGACTTGCGACTTGCGATTTGCGACTTCTTCTTAATCAAGAAAATATCCCACCTTTAAACAACTCTTCTTCATCTTCCTCCTCCTCCTCCTCCTCCTCTTCCTCTTCCTACCTTCTTCTACTACTTAAGTATTTAAGAATACTTTCCCAAAGATTACAAAGTTGATAACTTTCTGGTATGTATCTATCTCTATCCTATTTGCTATGTAACTATCTATCTATGAATGCATATCTGTATAACTTCAAAGAGTTATAAATACCTACCGCTATCTCTCCCTTCTCCCTTCTCCCTCTTCTCTCTCTTCTCTCTCTTCTCTATCTTCTCTCTACCCAATATTTCGTACCCACACAAATTCTCTATCCTCTTCCGTCATCTTCGGCAGCCACTCGCGTGTTTTTTTTTTAGTTGTCGCTAACAACAAAATCGTGTCTACCAGAAATCCCAGTCCACTTACTCACACTTATTGCGACCTCGAGAAAATCATCAACATCAACATACTCGACAACTTTCCTACCAACCATACACCACTCTTCACACATAAAATAAATACTTCAAAATGGCTTTGAAGAGAATCAATAAGGAACTCACAGACTTGGGCCGGTACGTTTTTCTTCTCTTGTTTTTGTCACCGCCACGAAGTCTTGAAAGATCTTGGTGGGGCTACTTCGTTGAGCGGGGTTTTGTGCAGAATTATCAAAAACTTCATGACGGCGATGATATTTGGTTTGAAAAGTCTTGGGGATTGTATGCTGATTTGGTTTTGAATAGTGATCCTCCCTCGTCATGCTCTGCTGGACCCATAGGAGATGATTTGGTATGTTATTCTTCGACAGAAATTTGCTGCTGCTCGAGGCACGGAATACCTATGAATGCGCTCAAGATGGATATTATGGCAAGCAAGGTATATCAAAGGAAGGAGACTAATATTATTTGTTTCATTTAGTTCCACTGGCAAGCAACTATCATGGGACCTGTAAGTTTGCTCTTATCTTCAACTCCTTTTGATCCGACCTTTGATCCGACCTTTGATGATCCGAGGGCCTCCCATCCAGAATTTATAAACTCTCATATCCTGATGGGATATGATGACCATTTAGCAACATGCTAATATCTTTTTTAGTCCGACTCGCCATACACCGGAGGTGTCTTCTTCCTCGCCATCCATTTCCCTACCGACTACCCATTCAAGCCCCCCAAGGTTAGCTTCACAACTAGAATCTATCACCCAAACATCAACTCGAATGGAAGCATCTGTTTAGACATCTTAAGAGATCAATGGTCCCCAGCTTTGACTATCTCTAAAGGTTTGTTGTCACTTTGATTCTTTGAAAAAATCACAACTAATCTTTATCCTAGTTCTTTTGTCTATCTGCTCCATGCTCACCGATCCTAACCCCGATGACCCACTTGTACCAGAGATTGCACATGTTTACAAGACCGACCGATCTAGATATGAGGCCACTGCCAGAGAATGGACCCGAAAATACGCCATCTAAATTATCTCCCATAACCTTCAAATTACATATGACAAGGCATAACGGATCGGAATAATGGATGGGTTGATGAATTTCCTCTGTGTTCTCTCTATCTCTTCTATTCTATCCTATTGCGTAAAGGATTTGCTGGCGTCAATGAAACTCGATGAATGAACAACTTTTTGCTTTGGGTCTACTTTACTCTGTTACACGACACACATTACATGGCAGGGTTGTAAGCACTGCTGCTGGGGAATATTTGCGATGGATTGGGGGGAAGTCATGGAGGGTTAAGAAGATTTGTGGAGGATAGATATCGGGAGACTGCAATGTGATGGATGGATGATGGATGGATGGGTGGATTGATGGTTGATGAATAAAGGATGAGCGTGGGGAAATAGATAATCATATTGCATGATTGACGGGTTGTAGTCGTCGCCTTCTTCTTTTCTTACTCCTCCTATTCGTTGATATTCAGGGTCCATAGCATTACTCGGAGCTTTTCTCACTTTGTGAAATTTTTCTTCCTTTTTGCTTGTTCTTTGGTGGTGAAGTGATATGGAAGGTGGGTTGTGAAAGGGCGTGGAGGTGTAAGTTATGAGATATGGTGTTTGGTGCGAGTAACATTGGGCAAAGAATGGGTGTGAGGTTGAGAATATGGGATCATCTGCTTTATGACCACTACCAATTGTGAACGGCAACGGAATGATCTGGATGTATGGTATGTAGTATCACCTCGGTGGTTTAAGGGTTCAAGTTCATACATATTTGAGACTTAAGTATATTTTTGTTTCTAGTACTCGAGATTTCGGTACTGGGTGTTTGTCTTTTTTTGGGTTATTCTGTACGAGGAAGTTTGATATATCTATCGATCAATGCTAGGTAGGGATGCAGAGTAAGAGTGTAAGTTTGTGGAAGTAGTTTGTGTAAGAAGTTAGAGCTAGGTAAGTTGAAGCTGAGTGCTGGATTTGAGGTGGGTATGATAGCTGGAGGTGGAGGTAGAGATTTGGAGTTCTTTTGGGGGGTGGGGGGTAGAGAGGAGGTTTTCGGGACTTTATGTTTAGGGTTAGTTATTGATAGGATGGGTGGAAATATGGTAGGATCTGGTGCTGTAGGTATGTGATGTATGTATCTAGATTCCTGGGCTGGAGGATTAGGAGATTGAGATTGAGACATTGAGGAGAGGGAGGGTCGTTACAAGTTGCTTGGAATATATTATCTGTACCTACTTGAGCAGTTATATTGATTGCATCATATTGAGACTATCCACATACGTGGGATTGTTCTTGGTTGTATCATATATCGAAATATGAAGTGATACCTAATTACGCAGCTGGTACAAGCAAGGCTTTGAAGATCATACCCATGGTGTTGAGGATATATGTATGGATGGGTATCTTGATGATGTTGCCACTTTACTGATGACATCCACTGGGTGTACACGTAAATAAGCCTTCCTCGGAGACTTGAATGGTATCATTTGCTAATAACCATTCCAGGACTTCGTATGAATAATATAGAATCGTGATATGCTTATATATAAGGCGGCTTGCCCCTTCACCCCTTCACCCCTTCACCCCTTCACCCCTTCACCACATCAAACACCCTAAGGTTAGATAATTTTGATACAAGCGCCGTATAATAATAAGATCCTTTTCGTATTCTGATTGGTTACAGTCTTATATTTTGCTATGCCATCATTGCCATGCCATGCCATGCCATGCTAGTTTCAAATTTTCCAGTTCTTTTTATAGTCATGAGTGCTTTGATGTGTTTCGTACTGGGGTTCTCAAACGCATATGGACAAGGCGGTTAGGGTTAACCTTATCCACAGGTATCTAATTTAGTTCCCCATCTCGAACAAACCAATCACGGCCCCTTTTAACACTTGCACCTCTAACCCCCCACAACACACTTTTCCTTCCCCTTGACCTTCTCTGACTCCTCCCAGATTCACTTCGGCAACAATCCTTATGGGAGGATTTCCATCTCTCAAACAAACCATTAATATGCTGACGAGGCTAGACCTCATAAAACCCTAGTTAAGTATAGCCGGCCCATCAAAGGCCTCTCTGACCACTCACTTACTGCAAGGAAAAATGAAGAACCTATGAGACCGCAATTGTTCTATACATTATGCTCAGACATCACTTCTTCCCCATGCATAAACATGATGTTCCTGGATTCGTTGTGACATTACCCCCCTCCTTCTCCTTGGCAGAAAGTTTCTCAATCTCTCCTATTCCTTTCGACTGTTTCTTTCTACTTTGCTCGTCACACAACCTTCTCTACTAATTGCTGATTTTGGGACAGCTGTCGGTGCAGGCATTGAGTACAGGTATGTTGGGATTCCTTAGAGAATCGCATCTCTATTCTGAATATCTTCATGAATTTAGTGCCACTTCTTTTGCGAACATGACGCAGATCAAGATGAGCTTTGGCTGACAATTTTCCTGACTTTGGTCCATAGCCTTCCATCATTTTGACATTCATTCAATAATATTATTTCTCTTCTCGATTACTTTCGTTTGAGAACTTCTATCTATTCAGCAGGTCCTGAATCATATTACCATTTAATACTACAACGATACCCACGTATAATTTGGAAGCGGAGCGAGACGGCAAAGGAAACATATAAAAGGGCATTTACAGAAAACGACTAGAAGTGGTTAGGTTTAAAGGATGTCTGAAAAGGCTTATGATAGAATGAGTACGGGGTCGGTGAGGGTTTCTGAGAGATCAAGATGGCCACCATTGACAAGAATGTTGATGTCTGGTGAGATGACGGCAGAAATGCCGAGGGAATTGACGATGAGGGAGAAGTTTGATAGATGGATGGTAAACGAAGGATATCGACGATTGTAGGTTAGTGTGAAAGGTTTGGACATATAGGCTTGCTAACATGTCTCCAGTTTCGTCTTCGTCTTCGCTTTACTCCATGTAATGGTTTTCACATTTGGTTTTCTGAATTACCAACTCAAGGATAATTTCAGTATTGCAAGAAGTACATTCTCCGTCACTTATGCAATTGCTAGATCCGCTGCTTTGACGCTACATTTCGATGTTGCTATGATCTTGTTCCCAGTTTGTCGTACATTGATCTCTTTGGCACGTCAAACTCCCTTGAACGGCATTGTACAATTCGATAAGAACATCACTTTTCATATGACTACAGCTTGGTCTATTGTGTTCTTCTCCTGGGTACACACTATTGCGCATTGGAACAACTTCGCTCAAATCTCCGCAAAAAACAATCTCGGTATTGGTGGTTTCCTCCTTGCGAACTTTGTTAGTGGTCCCGGTTGGACTGGTTACGTTATGTTGGTCTCTCTCATGGCTATGGCTATAACTTCATACGAGAAATATCGTCGATCAAACTTCGAACGTTTCTGGTATACTCATCACTTCTTCGTCATCTTTTTCGTCTTCTGGTCCGTTCATGGAGCTTTCTGTATGATTCAACCAGATACCGCACCTTACTGTGTGAGTGTTGGTACCACGGCGATTGGTGTTTTCTGGCAATACTGGATGTATGGTGGATATATCTATCTTGCTGAACGTATTGCACGTGAAATTCGTGGAAAGCATAAGACATATGTTTCTAAGGTTGTTCAACACCCTTCCAACGTTTGCGAGATTCAAATCAAGAAAGAAAACACCAAGACGAGAGCTGGTCAATATATCTTCTTCTGTTGTCCCGAGGTCTCGATCTATCAATATCATCCTTTCACTCTCACATCGGCTCCTGAGGAAGATTACATTTCTATTCATATCAGAATGGTAGGAGATTTTACTCGAGCTGTTGGAAAAGCCCTGGGATGCGAATTCGATAAGCCAAAGGATGGAAAGGGAGGATCTCAAGTCGTTGGTGTCAATCAAGGAGGACCAGGATCTGATGGAGTTGACCCTGCCATTCGTCGTATCTTACCCCGTGTCTACGTCGATGGTCCTTTCGGTTCAGCCTCTGAAGATGTCTTCAAATTTGAAGTCGCCATGCTTTGTGGTGCCGGTATCGGTGTTACTCCTTTCGCATCTATTCTCAAGTCCATCTGGTACCGCATGAACTATCCTCAAAAGAAAACTCGTCTCGCCAAGGTATATTTCTTCTGGATTTGTCGTGATTTCGGATCTTTCGAATGGTTCCGTTCTCTCTTACTTGCTATCGAAGCTCAAGATATGGATAACCGTATTGAAATCCATACATACTTGACAGCGAAGATCAAGGTAGATGATGCGACTAATATCATGATTAATGATGCGAATGCGGATCGTGATGCAATTACCGGGCTGAGAGCTCCAACCAATTTTGGAAGACCTAATTGGGATATGATCTTTAAGAGTGTGAGGAAGATTCATAGTCCAAGTGAGGCGGGTGTGTTCTTTTGTGGACCGAAGGTGTTGGGTAGTCAATTGCATGTTAAGTGCAATATGTACAGTGAGCCTGGTAAGTATCTTATTCTTCTTGCTCGATCCCGTCACCTCCTTACATTGATGCAATGTGCTAATATTGAAATAGGATTCAATTTCTGCTGGGGCAAAGAAAACTTCTAATCGTTACGAACGATAACTGCGAAAAAGTACCATTGGGTACGGCGTTCAAGCAACCGCTTAAGTTTTGAAATGAAGCAGATTGGCTTTCTTCTTAGGGTCACTTCATATATATGATATCCATCTCAAGTCTATACATATATACATATATATTTTTCTTTTTTGAAATACCCTTCCTTTATATATTAGGGTTATTTGTCGTGTATTGTAGGAAACAATGGACCTGTCATGCACTGAGGAGTAGTTGCACAGATGAAGATTAGTGAAAAACATAGATTGGTGATAGTGCGCAGGGCGGAATGATGCATTTTTGTATGAATTTTAATGTTACGATGACTTTTTTAGACTTTTGGGTGGAGAGTGATGTAGTGCGTGCATGGATAGGTGTATGTACGTACGTATGTACGTATGTATGTATGTAATCATAGGAAAAGCATGAATGAGAGCAAATTATAACTAGCTTCTATATCCAAGAATCGGAATTGAAGAACAAGCTTAAATTCAATGGGGAATTTGTAAAAGGGGAACGAATGATTGATATCGATTTATTCTAATATCTCCTTTTATAAACTGATTAAGGATGAGATTTATCTCTTTCCATATTTTAAATCAAACCAATTGGATTACGTTGAATGGTGTAGGAAATTGGAAAATTATTAACCCTTTGGCTGATTTACTATATTGGCCCCTGAGTAGGGTTAAACAGATAGATTATAATCCAAGAAGTAAAGCATAATTATAAAATTCTATATTATGACGATTTTTAATAAATATAAAATATTATACCAAAATTTTACATATTTTTTTTAAACTAATAGAATAGTTAAAATGATTAAAAATATAACTAATTTTCAAAGTTTTTTGTAGTTTTTTGTTTTAAATAAATAATATTAAATTTAATAAAAATAAATTATATAATTCTTTTATATTAGTATTATTATTTTAGTAAATTTTTTATTCTATTATATTTTTAGTAACATATAATATATATTTGACTTGATATTATATTAAGTTAATAAATATATTATTACGTTTTACCCAACCCTACCCCCTGAGTACCCGGTCTTCGATTTCTCCATATTTCGGGAGATTGGATGATAGCCAATTGGGTAATGTGGATGTGTTAATGGATGTTTAACATGATTTAAATGAAGATGATGGGATTGGTGAGGATTTCGTGGATTGAAGGGGAAAGGGAGATGGGAAATAATGGGAGACGGGTGGGAAGGACGTCAATCTATGGAGTTACGCAATACCGGTAGGTAGGTATTTGAGTACATGCAGATTTGAAGATGCTGAGGGATCATTGGTTGATGGAAGGAGATATGGGAGATATGGAGATGGGGGGGATTGGATTGGGGATTGCCGGGTAATAGTACTAGAGTAAGTAGATGGATATGGATTTATAACTGGTTACCTATGGAAGCTTGATAGGAAGGCCCTGGAGTTTGGAGGTTGGAAAGGGGTGGCTATGATCATGGTTATACCATTATACCGTACCGCTGTGAATTTGAATGGATCCAGGAGGTTATGGCTAAGAGTGGTATCAGTTGGAGATCCTCACCTATTTGATCGACCCCCTATCGAACTATCCAAAAAAAAATTGCATGCGCGCTTCCCGAAGTATGCAAATTCAAGCCGAATCTGAACGTCGGTTTATGGCATTATTAGTCGATATTGTAGGGATGAATATGAATACTCAGTATTCTATACGAAGGCATCCGAACATCGCCTAGGTTAGAGTACAACAGAGTATTGGTTAAAAGATTTGATTGGATGGGTTTGACAAGTACAAGTGGTAAAGTCATGGCAAAGTCATGCACGGCAGGTGCAACTGTGGATGTAAATGGGTAAATTTCTGTTTTTCGTTTCAATTTCGTTTGCTTTGTGGATTTTGTTCGTCCCGATCTTTTTGTCCTCTCGTTTTGTTTGAATATACGGTCGTTACTTGGTTCTGTGTGGAGTTTTTTTTTTTTGAGTGGAAATTTGAAATCTCAGTGCAAGATCAAGATCTTCCATGTTGTGTTAGAAAATCTATTCATTATTTTATTCGACTTGTGGCTATACGGTAGCAGATCATTCCTTTCTGTTATCCCCTTGAGGAGATTTGGTTGAGAAGATTGGAATTTTTTCCTCTCGATATTCTTGTGCAGCACTTATAATTTCTAGAACTCTGTATCGATTCGATGGGCTTGAGATTAAGGATAGACAAAGGAAAGATAGTAATCTTTTTTATTTATTAGACTTTCTTTCAATTATCACCACTACCAAGCCGACATTCTTTCTTCCACGACCTTGACTTCTTTGACAAGAACTTTGCTTTGAGAGAGGGTACAAAGATATATCAAGAAACACAGTCATATCGCGGGCAACAGGGAATACAAAGTCCTTTTATAAATTTCATACACCAATGGGATTTCTTTGACTCAACTGGGCAAAGAATCATACGAGGAGTCATTTATATAAAGTAATTGTCACTCAAGAACCGAACGCCTGGAACTTTTAGAACTCTTTCATATCAAATTGTACACTTTTTGGATACTATATTGAATATTGTTGGATCAACACTACTTTCGAGAGATTACATTCTGACCACGAGGACGTTTACCAAGGATTAACTCGGGTCAACGTCATTATACTTTTGCCTTTTCCAGTCCAGCCAGTCAATCAGATCAAAGCTGTACATACGGATCACAACATATCTTCTTAACTTCAATACAACTCACCATCAACTCAATACGAGTCTACACCACACAAAAATATCTCACATAGTCAACAAACGCAATGTACATATCACACCTTCCTCGTACCCTAGGCACCCTGACCCTCAGCCCCCAAACCTTATCCCTAACCCGCCGAGCCGAATCCTCCCATACCTCAGGCTCAAACGAAGGATTCTGGGAAGTCCAAGCCAATTTCTGGGGCACAATAGGTGCATTCATTGTCGCATTAGGTATTATATCCTTACTCCTTACATGGTGTTTGGTATGTCATAAAAAGCGATCAATGAAGAAAGCCGCGCGGAAGAAGGAAAAGGAGAGGGAGGAAGAAGAGAGGCAGAAGATGGAGATGATGGGGAAGGTTATGGGGAATGGGAATGGGAATGGGGATGAGCTTGCGAGTAGTGGGAGTCGGTTGGGTGTGGGGAGGAATGCATCGGTGAGGAAAAGTGAGATTAGTCGGCCGTCTGCGGGGCAGACTGGGGGTATGGGGAGTGCTATAGATGAGAAGGGTGAGTTTGAGAGGGATGGGGGCGGGTATGGGTATGGGGAGGAGATAAGATCTTGGGGCGAGGAGAAGGAAATGGGGATTAGTATGAGGTCGCATAGTCCGGTTCCGAGTTATCATTCTATGGATGAGGAGAAAGGAGAATGGCGGAAAGTAGATTCGAGGGGTGAAGGAAATGGAAATGCAAATGCAAATGAGATTGTGGACGAAGCTAGAAATGAATGGCACGAAGTCAACGGAAGTGTATATATGGGCCGGGAAAGAGATCTTAAAGATGTCTAGCCTAGAGTACACACCTCACTCGATTATAAGTCAGGAGTCGTTGAAACTGTGGATGATTCACTTGATGGATCACACCTTCCATCATCGCGAGGATTCACATGCATGTGCATATGCATTTGTACGGATTGGATCATTTCAGCGGGAGTTTGATGGGATGGGGATGCATGATACCACTATGGACATACGTTGACATTAGATGGCGCAGATGGATTCGCTTAATACTTACTTATACTTTGGACATACTTGAGCGCGAACGAGAGTGCGAGTGGGACTGTACAACAAGAATATAGATTAATCTTTAATTATGCCAAATTACGTGATGTCAATTATATCGGATCTAAAAACGAATAAATCTAAGAGCCAAGTGAATTTGAAGTGATGGGTGTGAAGTATTTCAGGTAAATGGATTTCTTTGTATTTTTGCTATTATTATTTTCGTTAGTAAAGATCATGAGTAGGTAGGTAGGTAATATTCAAGGTATCGTCATGATACATACCAACTAGTACTGTAAGTAAACCAGCGGGATACTCACACTTCAACATGAGTAGAAACCTCTTTCGCCGATTATAATCCCAACAAAGAGCCACGTACAACCTCATTGTATTCCTCACAAAGCATCCCCCAAATCCCTTTCTTTATCATCACCCCCTCAAAGGATTTCGTTGAAGATGTTTCCTCGATTGTATCTATACAAAGCTTTTCATCAAGGTTCTTTTTCTTTTGTACTCCCTCAAAGCATCTCACAAAGAATCTTTATCCTGATTGTCTTTCTCATGATTGTCTTGTTATATATAGGTATATATATATACCCCCCTCCTCTCACCTCCGAATCTTCATCCTTGACTTCTTGTTGAAGTAAAACAAACTAAACTAAATCATAAGTCATATCATTTATCTTATATACCAAACTATATTATACATACCATACCAAATCAAAACAGATTAAATAAGGTATACACCCAAAGTCACAAACACATACACAATCACAACATACACCTAAGAACTTAAGAATAAAAACACGAAAACAAAACGAAACAAAATTAACCAAATATGGCACCAGCACCGCAACAAACAAGTGCAGCGAGTGTATCTGTTACACCTTTCCTCCCAGCACCAGTAGAGAAAGTCGCTTCTACTTCTGTGTCTCCTTCAGCTGAACCCTCAGCTTTGACTTCAGTGGGACCTCATCTCTCAGAAATCGTTTCCATTCAAGTTATTCCATCGGCTTCTTTGACTTCTGATGTGGTGAGTAAGGTTACATCTACACCCATCCCCTCGTCTACACGAGCTACGTCTACCGCAAAGGTGAGCTCTATTATCTCTAGTACTGCAACTCCCACTTCCATTCTCTCTAGCACATCTACAATCTCCAGCACCGCAACCCCCACCTCCATCCCCACGACCGGACAAGGTCTCTTCGCGCATCCCTCCGGCCTCCTATTCACAGTCATCACAGTAATTTTCTTCGCGCTTTTCATCACATACTGCGTGGTAAGATGTTGTATCTGCAAGAGGATTAGAAAGAGGAAGGAGAGAAAGGAACAGGAGGCTGAGAAGAAGAGACAGATGAGGGAGAGAGAAGCGATTGAGATGGCGGAGAGGATGAGGGAGAGGAGTAAAAGTAGGGAAAGGGGATTTGTGAATGTGCCGCTGGATGCGGAATATGGAGGGGATGGTGGAAGGGTTTAAATTTAACGGGGGGATTGGAGGATAGGAGAGGATAGGAGGGTCGAGAGAAAATCTTTGGAGGAATGGTAAGATATAAAATAGAAAGAAAGAGCAACAAATATTTGGAGAAAATGAAAGGATAGGATTAGATAGCGTACAGGTAAGCAAAACAAAAGAGAAGGAGAAAAAGGTAAGTTCAAAAATAAGCCAAGACAAGATCTCTGACGATGCCAAAAAAAAGGTAAGATATAGTATATACAGGTAAGATCCCCCCCCCCTAGTAAGGTAAAGTAAGGTATACTATAATAGGTAGGTAAGAAATACATAATAGCATCGGAATCTTAGAGTATAACAGATTAGGATAAGAATTAACAGAGTAAAATAATTCAGAGATCATATGGTGTGGATATCAGACTGTGAGAATGTCATGCTATAGGGGGTGAGATAAAATCCGCCCGAGTTTTGTAATCCTACCAAGTGAAACTCTGCAGCCAGACTCACTCAAGTCGATCAGTAACTCTTGTAATGCATAGAATGAAGTAAAACGTCTCCCTCATATTCTTATTGCCACGCAAATCTGCCAAGGTCTGCAGACAATGAGTCTCCAAGTCTTGCATTGCATGTCCGATTTCAACTCCTCCTTTTGACAAAATCCATTTCTCCATCTACTAGTTGTAGATCATATAAGCTACTCGAGTAGATGATGGTTATTGTAGACCACTTCTTTCCTTTTTTGTCCATCTGAACTGAGCAGTCAGTGTAGTTACACATCAATTTCGAGCTCATTGCCTCCAAATTCTCCAAGCTTCGATCGGGAACTGTTATGTTAACACCAATCACCCCGAATAAGTTGTACATACGATATATTGAGATGAAGACCTATGAATTTTCAAGGTTATCAGTAACATATATGGGGTGATAACATAGTTATATTCCTCATCCCTCATCCTACATAGCACTGTTTATTATCGCCATCAAGCATCTCCGCGGCAAGATCGAGTTATAACTCTGAAATAATTATCACAGAAATCGATGATAATATAGCAAACCACAGCATTCAGATCCCATCAGAATTATCTTCTTCACATCTCGTATACAAGATATGGTATCATGGAAGCTTGATGAGCATCCTCAGCGAAGGGTTCGATTGGACCACTCACCATCAGTCTTAGCTTTGGCCTTACCCTAGTTATCCTGAATCCAGTCATCTCCAGCCACTGACCTACTCGCCTACCTCTTTCACTTCACTAATGAATATTCCCCAACTTGCTTTTTAACTTCTAGTCACCATCAATCTAAGTCAAATTCATATCCAAAAACTCAATCTGTATTCAATTCCATTCCATTGTTCGATTCGATTTTATTAACTACTAGTCTAAGCCCTCCTATCTCATCTAATGTAGGTTAACTCTAAGTCTAAACTTTATTATTTTTCTCGTCTCTTGTATTGAACACTCAAAACCAGAATCCTCCAAACACTATCAATAGCAATAATGTGAGTAACTAATCGGTACTCCAACCTCTCCCCCTTTTCCCATTCTGAATCACTGATGAAGATATACATGCATATCCATACTTGCTCCTCGTCTAGATCCTCATCATCTCTCCTCGAATCACCTAATCCTGCCTCCACAAAATTCCACCTCCCACCCAATCCCAAAAGCCCTTTCCATTTACACTTCCACGATCGTGTCCACCCTCTCCGTCTTCCCTCACAATATTATTATCATCCCCATTCTCACCTTCATTACCACAAACATCCCTCTCTCTCATATTCGCTTTCCCAACTCCACTTCCACTTCCCCCACAAACCTCACCACTCATTTCACCCTTCACCCCCTTTCCCACGCCCTTTAAAACCAACTCTTTCAACTCTCCCACCAACTCTCCCAGCCTCCTAATCTCCTCCAAATCCCTCGCTCTCTCAACCTGCCACCACTCTTCCATCCTCGCCCTCTCCACCTCCTGATCAAGCAACACATCTCTCATCAAACACTCAAGTCTCTTTTCTTCCACTTTCTCCTCCACTTTCTCTTTTACGAATTCATCTTGAGGAGAGAAAGGTTTCTTTTCATCTTCCTCTTCCTTCTTGACTTTCCCCTTTCCTTTTGCCAAGGAAGAAATGGACGGGGAAATCAATTTCGCTTCGATTAACTCTGACAATTCTTTGTGGTTTGGCTTCCAACTACCAATTTTTCTAGGTCTGGGTCTCTCGACAACCCCACATCTCCCCTCAATCGGGGGCAATCTCATAACATCCTTTTGTTTTCCGCTACCCTTGCTATTGCTTCGGAACTGAGACGCCAAGTGCTTAAAAGCCTCCTTTCCATTCATAGATTTTCCGTCGGCATCGATATATCTTAGCTCCACGCCAGGCTTATACTCACGATTTAAATGCTCGGCAAGTTTTTTCGACTCTTGCACATTGCCATCCCCGCTCTCCTTCTCAACCAATTTTCCAAAAACCGCAGCTCCCTTCCTACTTCGATCCTCCCTCCTCATTTTCTCAACATCTCCTTTAGAAAAGTCCCTGCTAATTCTCTGGAATAAATTCATCCTCATACCCAAAGAATAATTCCCCACCATATCGAACTCTGGCAACTCAGAGAAATCCCGAATCATAAGACGAGGTTGAGCAGATGATACATCTTCCTTCGCATATTGAACCGGCAAATCAGGTACTGTATGTGTATGAAATTCAGTATCATCATGTGTCCACTCAAAATCCATCCTACCACCCGCTGGTGTTCCCGTATCAGCAATAATTTTCTCGGAAATCTCAGTATTCTCCTCGGCAATCTCCTCAAGCGACCAATCCCCTTTCTCTTTCCTCACATCACGCCAAACAAGAGGCATACAAGTCCTTTTCATCGTCTCCGAGTCCGGTTTCTTTTCACCATCTCCCAATTGAAGCTCGTCTCCTTCGATACATCCCCCGACCTTCTCAACCCCAATCTCAACCTCCAATATCTCCCCCGCTATATTTCCCAACTCCATAGTATTTTCCATAATCTTCCTCTCATACTTAACATCTGAGCTTTCTTTCTTCAGTTTAGACAGCTTCTGATCTGATCTGATATCATCAGATACGAGAGAGTCTTCTGACTTTAGAAACCGCCATATAACCAAATCGCTGGTTCTCGAACCTTCACCGATTTCCCACTCCTTACTCTCTTGATATCCAGGAGAGATAGAAATATCTCTCCTCATTGGCTCTTTGCCTTTCCCTTTACCTTTATACATACCTTTGAACTCAAGGTCCGTTCGAGTCGGTAGCGTCAAGTCCATCTCATATGGGTTAATTCTTATCTCCTTCCAGAATGCATCACTTTCGTTACTCTTCTCGCCCCTTTCCCTGTCCATTCTCCCCACAACTCTCAATAAACCCAAACTCCTAACCTCCTTTGTCCACTCTACCTCCTCTCTATCCTTCCAATCCTCCCCTTTCTCGCCCACCTTCTCTCCATCCCAGCCCTTCCCAAAAAGTGACCCCCAAACCTCCTTCATCCTCTCCTGCATTTCTTTCATCTTTTGACATCTGATTTCTTCCCTGACCTTCACACACTTCAATTCATTTTCCAAGTCATCAACCATGCTCTTCAAATCCCCAACCTCCGTTCTTAAATCTCGAATCTCGCCTTCCATTCCTTCAACCTTTGAGTTCTGGAACAGTCTTCTTAACGAAGAACTAGAAGACTTTTGCATCGGATTTGGTGATTTCGATCGATTCACCTTTTGAAGTTTTTTGCGGGGTGATGGGGACCAAATACGTTCAATTGGACCTGAGTCGAGTGATAGGAGTGGTGGTGAATCAGGACCATCCAGTTGAGGAATTGAGAGGCATATAGTCTTGGGCGCTACAACCCCTTTATTAGTATCATTCAAACCTATGTGGCTTCAATATAAAGACTCACTTTTATCAGAATTAGCCCGAGAAATTCGCATTATGACATTTCCTTTCTCATCAACAGTCGGACCAACCAACCCCGGGTTTTTCCTCTTCATCCTCCGTCCCATCTCAAGACGATATCGTAGTTCTTCTTCATCAGTCTCGGCTTCCGTCTCTGTAGATCTCTTCACCTCACCCTCCGGAAAACTAATAGACTCCCTCTTACAAGCTTTCATCCAAAAATCTTCCGGTTGGATATATCCCATTTCCTCTTCCCCTTCGCTGCATCCTTTTTCTCCAACTAGACGTTCCTCTGGCTCTTTACCATTGAATGTACCAATAGAATCATATTTGGGTGAACCGAAGACACTACCGTCGTAACTTGTGGGAGGATTGCCGTCTCGATATTTGACAGCGTTAAAATTTGAATCTTGAGGTTTCATGGATGATATGAATCTTTGATTCACAGGTGAGAAGCTTTCTGAATCTGCAATATTGCATTCATTCTCAGATTCGACTGAATCGAAATTCTCCTTGCAGCTTGGAAGAGCCTTACCATTCTCGGGGTTAGCAAAATACGGGTCGAGTTGTGGACATTGATATTCATGTAATGAGATAGCTCTTCTTTGGATGGATGGAATGTTTTCACCATGGTCATTCTCAACCTCAACAGAGCTGTTCACACTCACACTTGAGCATGGATTAACCTCAACACCAACGGAAGTGACTGGATCTACCTCTCGATTTCCCGTTATTGACAATGTCATTGGACTTCCAAGATTATTTGAAACCCCTTCAAGACTCGCAAAAGAACTTTCATACTCCATTTGGGCGGAGCCATCCAAGATCATTTCCGAACCAACCAAAGCATGACTTCTTTCAACTTCATCCACAACATAATCCTTAGGCCCACTTCCGCAAAATTCCGTCTCTCGAAGCGGACTTACCTCTCCCAACACCGACGGAGCATCGTTTTTGCAGAAACGAAGTGGAGAGATGTTGAGACTTTGCTTAGCTTCACGTACCAATCCCGGTACTTTTATTGAAAAGTCCCTGATACCTCCATCCCATCTATTTTCTTGTGATGAGTCCCGAGTATCGTGAGGAAGCTCAATACCAAGAGAGAAGTATTGATCGCCCATATGTTTGTCTGGAGCTTCGGGTGATTCAGAACTTTGTTCACTGATCTGACCGAAGATTCTCTCCAGCTCGTTTTCACTCTTAGAACTGCCCGTGTTACTACGCCTATCAATTGGGACGATATAAGTATCATCTTGTGCAATTGTAACGCATTCAAGTTCTTCAAGCTTATCATGCTCCGAAACTTGTTCTCGACTAAAGAGCTTTTCCAGCTCACATTCGCTTCCGACGAATGCGAGGTGCTGGCGATCATTTTGTGTAAGCCCAGTGGTGTCCAATTGTGGCAAGTCTTTTGGAATTTTCCTCTTGGTATCAAGTAGAATCTTTGTATGGAATGCTTCGCCATGCAAATCCTTAATTGGGGAATCAACTTCTCTCTCTTCGTTTCCCTTGTCCGCTCGAAAAATCCCATTATCACTCGCCATCATACGACTGAGACCAATAAATGACCGTGAAAATGCATCAGAGTACTTCCCATTCACATCATCAGAGTCTTCCAAGGTACTGTCCTCCCCCATTGACTTTTTTGAGATTGAGAACTCTTTGATGGCATCAAACGAATCCTCATCCGACCCCATTCGCTGCGAGTCTTTCTCTTCAGCCACAAGCCGTTGGATAGTATCCACCATCTTCGAATGATTCTTCTTCGAATCATCCAAACCATGCTCAATCCTCTCGATCACATGCAGAGCCTCCATTTTTGACTTGTTTGGAGTTGAGAGAATATCTAAAGAACCGTAGTGATCTTCATCCATTTTCATTTTCTGCTCTTTTTGCAAACCAACTTCAATCCTCTCGATATTTTTCATGCTCCTCATACCACTATCAAGCGATCCAGCATTTAAAGGCTTAGCTACACTCTCCTCGATATCACAAGTTGTAATAGTATGTTTCGAGCCTTCGGACGCCATCTCGGAGTCAATCCCCGAGTCTCTTCTCGGACTTGGACTTGGACTCGATTGCCCAACCGCTTCTTTGGAACAAGAACCATCCATACCAAATCCAATTCTCGCATTGCTCTTTCTCTTCTTGAGGCTAGCAGTATTCTTAGGGGCCATTGCTCTTCGTCTAACAGTACCTTTTCCCTTGGAGGAAGAGCCTGAGCCTGCCCACATATGCATGTTGATTACTATGTAACGAATAACACAATAATATGATGGGTGGGTGTCGTGAAAAATGATAGCTGGTATACTTGTAATTTACTTGATTTGTTGATATCGTGCTAGAACAGATAGATCAACAGCTGCTAATCCACCTTACCATGAAACTTTAACTCACGAGGGATTCCTAAAGGATCTGTGAAATTCGTCTAAAGCCAATCAGTTCTTCAGTGTCCAAATTTATATCCAAAAATCCAAAGGTTCATCCTCAACGTAAAAGAGAAGAAGTCATTAACTTACCTAGACCCTTGTTCTTTTCTTCTAGGTTGCCCAAAGGTACGTCCTGGTCGCCTAATGGAGGATCGAGAGAGTGAGATTCCAGCTGAGTTCCTTGTAATTGATGAACTTGAGGAAGATCAAGAGAGAGATATGTTGAATCTTCCAAGACTCTGTAAGCATTCAAATTGTCTACAATCCCATTATGCCCTTCGAAGAATCCGAGCGTGTAGAATCTGAAATTGAGTTGGACTTTAACTCGGAAGAGTTTGGGCACCCTGTCCTGGTATATAGGGCCACTAGATGGAAAGGGAGGATGGGGACGTTACTGGATTGCGTTCCAGTTGTCCACAAATATCCTTTTACTCAGTTCTGGCACTCTTATTGCATAAAATCTTCGTTCAAAAGACTAACCTAATGCTTTAAGTCAAAATCGTGTAACAATTTAATCTGGGCTTGTTTTAATCAGAGGAGGGCAGCCTTCTTTCAGGGAAAATACTTTGATATGACTCCGAGATAATCTCTCGATTGGCAGCTCATGCAGTTCTCGACATGGATATTGTATTTGATCTGGTTTCTGTGGATATTGTCCTTGACCTGGCAGTTGTGCTTGATCTAGCTGCTGAAAATGTTTTTCTTGATCTAGATGTAACTCTAGGTCTAGCTGCTCAATAAACAGACACCAGGGTTGCCACAGTGAACCAGCTAATATGGCAAGCTTGACCTACCTCAGTCTCAAAGGGAGTAAGAACTACCCTACCAAGGTAGCCAGAAACAAAAATGCGCACTTGCCTCAAATAAAAGACCTTGAACATACGTCACTAGTGCCATGGCATATATGGAAGTGGGATGTGATATGAGTACCAGAAGGAAGGCGCTCTCATGAGTGTACCACCACCGTTGAATTGCCATATACCGTGGAGACTCAGCGTTTCTCGAAGTCCGCAGTATATTCTAGTAAAGTGTTATGATTTGGACAATGCTCTCAAGACTTTTTTTATCCCATAAAACAAGGAGATCGAAATTTCCCTTTCGGCCTGCTTGCTTTTTCTGTTGATGAAGAGGGGGAGAAAGAGGAATGTGCGGGCGAACATAACGAAATAGCAGATGGAATTGAAGAAAGTACTTGCAACATATTCTAGAGGATTTACTTGAGCTGAATTCAATTTCCTTGGGAATAAGGCCAGAAGTTTTACCAGAAGTAATATGTAATATGACAACAACGACAACAGGAAAAGAAATTTCAAGCCAAACATCATGCGCCACAGCATCGATATAAGTCTTTACCAGCCACACCCCCTCCACAACCAGACCCCCAAACACAAACCGTTTCATCATCCCTTCTTCCATCCCCTCTTATTCGTCTCTATTTTCATCGTATCAAGGTACGTTGGGTTCAAGACCTAGCTGATATTTAAAGATTTATGCACATCATCGACGCACATAACCGCCACCCTACAACACCCGTCTGATCTACCGTCTGAGGTGACTTCCCGAAGCATCTTTCGTTGAGTGATGCTGTATGACATTTTAGGTATCCGAAAGGACTTGAGATTCCATTTAGCCTTGAACTTTCAAATTGCTCATGGAATTAGATGAGATGAAGACATCGGCCCAAGTAGTTCGAATGAGATTCAAATTGATTCTGTTATCTAATATTACATTTGATCGTGAAATATCCAGCTTCCAGCATCCAACAACTACAGTACAGTAAATAAACATGATATCAATCAAGTAATGAAACACTCGTTGTATGGAAGATGTACCTCTGTTTCTCGTTTCTCAGTCCTTTTCTCTTCTCATTCGAAAGAGAGGTATAGGGTTAGCCATTCAACCATCCGCCATTCATCTAAGATAGCAATGCCAAATGGATACACCCCACATCTCCATCCCCATTTCCATCTTCCAAAATAAAAAATAAGTGTAAAGAAAACGAGAAAGCAAATAAAACACCTTTCCCATCTACCCATCCCCACGCCCTGACCTGCCTGTATTAGAGATCTTAAACTCGTATCTTCCTCTTCATCTTCATCCTCTGCTTTGTTTCCCCGAGAAGAGTCTCACGTGCGTCCTCTGTCCTATCCTATTCCCTCGTGGCATAACAACAAACATCCCGCAACCAAACAAGAAATTTATACAATAAAGTCCAATCTCGAACGACGTCTCCTAAGCTTTCCTCCCTGCCCTTGACCTTGGCCTTGACCCTTATTTCCTCCCTGCCCTTGACCTTGACCGTTGTTTGCTGCCTGCCCTTGACCTTGACCGTTGTTTGCTGTCTGCCCTTGACCTTGACCGTTGTTTGCTGCCTGCCCTTGACCTTGACCGTTATTTCCTCCCTGCCCTTGACCTTGACCTTGGCCCTTATTTCCACCCTGCGCACCAGTATTAGCCGCCTTTGCCGCACTACTTGTCGAAGCTGCACCATTCCCCTTCGCAGCCGAACTCGGCGGATTAGCATTGTTGGGCCCAGCAGCTGCCGCGCTCGCCGCCAACGCAGCTGCTGCTTGTCCACCCGATCCATTATTTGAAGCCGCGTTTGCAGTGGTACCCGAGCCCGTCACGACGAATTTCGTACAATCGTCTGCGGTGCCGCGTTGAGCGACTGGCATGATGACGGGTTGATGGTTGGAAGAGGATGCCATGGTACACACGCGATAGTTGCCTGCTGGTAGCCCGCCTGTCACGACGGCTGAGAGGAGACCTTGACCATTTCCTGCGTCGTTGATGCCTTTGAAGAAGGCGAATTGGGTGGGGTCGAGGGCTTGGGTGGGGTTTAGGGATTTGCCGAGGTCTTGGACGGTGACGTGTGTGTGGCCTACTACTTTTCCACCAGAGAGATCTTGGGGAGCGGCGAAGTAGGTAGAGTCAGCGTTTGTGAAAGATCCGGCAACGAGATTGGACATTTGGACTGTAATGTTGAAAGTAGTGTCTGAGGGGATGCCTTTTCCTCCTGTAGGGGGATTGATGATTGTTGAGGAGACCATGGCGTTTTTGGCTGGAATTTTCCCCATTGCTATTCATGATTAGATATGTACCGAACAGCTAGAATATTGCAATAACTTACGGATACCATTACATGATCCCGTAGTAATTTGTAGCCCGTTTGTGATAGTTGAACCAGAACAGAAATTGATAAAGTTATTTTTCGAAGTTGCCGATTTTGCCTGTCCAGCTTCCGCCGCACCAATTTCTGTCGAACCATCGGCAAATGAACCACTTTGAATGGCATTTGATGCTAGGGTTAGAGATGCGTCGTTTCCACTGGAACCGGTGGCAGCATTGTTCCCTCCCTTTTGTGGTGATGGAACTGCCACTACAACACCTATCAACGCAGCTGCGCTTGCAATTTTGCTGAAATACATCGTTTTGATTTAAGATTTGAAGTTAATAACTGTACAAGATATCGTAGTATAAATGAATGAAGACCGTCGAGGCGTGGGGGTGGTGAACTTAGATACACGGTCAACGTGATCTACTTGACTGGAAAGATAGACTAAAATTGAATATAAAAGAGGGAAAGTTTAGAAGAAGAGAGGAGCCCGCCAAATGAACTTGAACTGAGAAATAAGAAGTGACTGGTTGGGATGAGATTGAAAGGAAAGAAGAAGACGACTGTCTATACTTATTCTTATTTCTTGGCATGGCGGCATCTGCAAACCTTGTAGATATTCAAGTGGACCTGTAAAGTGATAGACAGGAGTGGTAATGATCTTGGGGCGGCTGTACATTGAAAATGGAGATCCCGTTGTTGCATAAGAAGCTGTGAAACTGGACATGAGATCGAAGTTGTCGCAGCGCCTGGAGTACCTTTCATCTGAAAAGAGAGAAGCGAGCAGGTAAAGATATCAGACGGGTATCTAATTTGGACAGATCTGATCTTTACTAGGTCTTCAGCATGGGTTAGCTTATGTGAAATGGGATGAAATGGGGGAAGTGTACTTAGTGTAGATACGAAGGGATGGGGATGGTTGTGATTAAGGGCAGATTGGAAACCATTAATGTCTGGAGTGCATGGGGGATAAAACTCGCGAAGACTGATGACTTCAGCCTATTGACAAGACTTGAATTCATATCTAAAGGGATTATTGAAACCATTAGTAAGGTTAATATGGTTATATCGAAACGTTTTGAATGATGATGATGATGATGATGCTAAATGATGGTAATGTGGTAATATGGTAATAATGATTTGGAATACTATGATGCCGTTGAAAGGGGGTTAAAGTACCTACCTAGTAAGTAAAGAGTGATTTTAGGGTCACGATAAGCTTGAAGCTTAAAGAGAAGTAGGGTTCAGTGGCCCTGAAAATGGTCCTTGCACCGCTATTATTATTATTATCATTAGAGTACTCCGTAGGTACCTCTTAATGACTGACCATCCACCTGTCAATTAACAATAATAGAAGTTTGATTTGTATTATTACCCATATCATCAAACTAAAGGGCCAAGAATCTTATAGTACAAGATTACAACTACCACGAACCAAAACTTCACCAGTAAGAAAGATATCAGATGAGCTCAGACCGAGCACCGTTGAGGATACTGAGCTTTCGAATTCCTCCAACAGCTTTTACATGATTTACATCCGAGCACCTCATGGATTGGAGTTTCATACATCGGAGATCATAAGGATTAGATATATATCGGATTTAATTGATCTCAGGTAGTAAGCTTAAACCTTTAATCTATGGTCTTTAAATTCCTACCAATAAGCTGAGGCATAGTTCGCTCAAGCCATTGGCACCAAGGTTTGATCAGTATGTCGCATATTATATCCCGTAGTCACCCTATCGGTCCATATTGAAGACCATTTGGAGAAAAGGAACAGGCAGTTGCCAAATTTCCATTATTGAGCTTGCTTTGGTATTACTCGAAGAATTGCTATCTCATTTGTACATTAAACCTCATTTTTAGCATCACCAAAGAATATTTCAAATCTTGATGTCATGATATATATTCCACTAGCAAATCATCTCCTTTATGGCATTAACTCTTACCATTTCCTACTATACAAAGCTGGCATCTGACATCCGCCATCCGCCATCCGAAATATCAAATTTTCATTCTGTGCCTGCCCTGTTACAGGTCATGTTACAGAGATCCGATAAGGGCCAAAGACCCACTGATCTCCAGGATGCTTATACTTACAGTGAAGCTGAAGCCGAGAATCTTCACCGTTGTTCCGATTCTTTTCGAGCATGTTCTAGGAATCACTAGCGTCAGTTTGTCTTGGGAGGTTGCTGATTCTATCTTCTGTAAGCGCAGATATCATACGTAGTAGAGTGGGTTCAGATGAAGGTGCCCTAGTATGTGGGTTGATGGTTTTCAACGTCTGTGATCATTCGAAACGCCAGACTTTGCAAGACTGTCATCTCAAACGTCGTTATTGATTGATATTGGGAGAAGGGCTGCCAATCTTTAAGCGTCGATACTTCACCGAGAGCGACTCGAAGTTCTATCTCTTATCCTCCTCATCATCGGAAAGTGTGCTCTCTTTCTTTACCCTCCTCAAATCATCGACTAAAAATGATGACCGACTTTACACTCCACGTTTAACATTCTCGCCATACTGACCATGTCTGTCTCCCAAAATCGCGGATGAGAGATCGAAATAACCATAATTCTCATGAAACTATGACATGCAGTTCAGCGTTCCTCGGTATCGTTCTATAGCAAGTCATAAACGTCAGGTCATGCACTGGGTTGACGTCGATAACACAGGGCTTGAAGGGTTGGCTATATAAAGCTTGGGTACTTCCATTGGCATGTGGAATGAAATGATCATTGATATTTTGTCTCTGATACACGACGAGTCGAAATACACCTCATTGTAAAAATACCAACCCGCGTGTCGCCGTGTCTTAACCCTTCCGCAAACTTGTGCCTCCAGCTGTGGAAGTACTGGGCCACGGTACCGCAGTATATCATATGGCTAACATCGACTGCAAGAAGCAACAAAAAATCTCTGGTGGAACGAAGAGGGGGTCGACGGTCATCCCATGAGTTTTGAATCAATGAATGTGGATGGTCTGGGCATGATGTCGTAGTTTAACGAAAGATTCACACGCGCCGGACAGTTGAACAGAGAATAGAGAATGCTACTTGGTACCTCTGCTGTATCCAAACTATTACTTCAAATGGTAAAGAAGTTACGGCTATGACGCCTCAAGGATTTTCGAAGGTTATACAACATGCTGAAGATGACCCGAGACATTGAGAGTGTGAGCATGGTATAGTTTTGGATTCGGAAGATTACGATTTTGAAGATGGTAGAACGCAAGTAAGAGAGTATCTCATCTCATGTCATCTTATCGATTACTCAATATATAAGGAGGGAGGGGTATGCAGGTCGTGTGCACCGATTTTCCTATATCGTTGTCCTTCCAAGACATGGCTTGTGCAACGATGACCCCTTTATATCTCACATATCAGTCACGGACCGCACATGAGTTAAGTAAGGTAAGGTCATACAGAGTATTGGGAGAAAGTATTGTGGTTTTAAGAACAATATTAAGGGAAATGAAAGGGGGATGGATACAAAGGAAGAGACTATCCGATTTTATAGTATATATAGTATTTAGTTTTGAATCTCCCAATTTATTTGGTTTATTTGGTTTAACAGGCTCAATGGCTGGCTCAATGCTCAATGGCTGACTCAATGGATATGTACCTAGGTAGTAGTAGTAGTAGTAGTAGTAGTAGTAGTACTCGTAATGAAGGGATATAATTATAATCATAATCATACCTAATCAGCACTCATCACTGAACACAATCTGTGAACACAATAATCTGATGTGATATTTTGATGAGAATAATGAACCTCCTCCCTTTACTTACCCAACGCTACACGCTACATACCTTTTTTCCCCCTCAAATCCCCTCCCTCCACTTTTTTCTCCGAAAATAAAATTAATTTCTTATAAGACTTCATCTACGGAGTACTAATGTACAGTACATGATATCTCTAAACGAACCTTAACCTTTAACCTCAACCTCAACCTCAACCTCAACCTTATTTATCAAGCAATTACTCTTTTACTCTTTTACTCTTTTACTCTTTTAATCCTTTTCTCATACTACTTTTACCACTTTGTTGAGAGATACTGTCAACTGTATACTGTATACTGTATATCCTTCTACGAGAACTACATTTAACCCGTTGCGACAAGATCAAAGCGACAAGATCAATCCAATCGACTCATAGATCATCATCAAAAAGCGCCCAATACCCAATACTTAATATTACAGTATGCAAGTACCTACCTACCTACCTACCTACCTACCTACCTCATCAAATCCAATTCCACCTGCATCGAAAGCTTTATTAACAAAACCAGCGAATAGTTACAAATGTCTTCTCCTGAACCAAGAGTTGTAAAGCGACCAAGTAAGATTCCTTGAATGTATATATATATATATATATATATATATATATTATATATATATATATATATATTTGCTTCTCTTCTCTTCTCTTCTCTTCTCTTCTTTTCCCCTTTTCTATCTTCTCTTCTCCTTCAATCGCGCGCCCTTCTTGAGAGAAATTTTAAAAATTCGCATAGATAATTTCCTTTCCGCACCCATTCAGCGGGTCGCGCCGCTCTAGAGCAAGAAAACTTTTTTAACCAACTGTTGAACTTCATTCACTCTTGTTATTCCTGTTTCCTGCCTGTTATTACTCGTACAAATAATTGTATCATCCATCAATTACATCTATTACAACCATAGATAGATATTCTATCATATCATATTTGCGAAGCATTCAACATTTATTCTGCCATCTTCTAACATTTAATCACAATGGCAGGAACTCAATCCGAACCTCCTCCAAGCCTTCCTCAAGTTATCGCTGAACAACATGTTCCAATTCCTTCTACCGATAAAGATTCGCAGAGATTGATCGTGGTTCTTTCCAATGCCAGTCTCGAAACATACAAGCAGTCTTCCGGTGGTGGAAGACCTGGCGCGCGTGCTGCGGAAGAAAAATACTCTCTTCTCAACAGTGATGAGCACATTGGTATCATGCGCAAGATGAACCGAGACATCAGTGATGCCCGACCTGATATCACACATCAGGTTCGTACACAATCAACATTATGACGGGTCATCCTAATACTGACCTATCGCAGTGTCTCCTCACCCTCCTCGATTCGCCGATTAATAAAGCTGGAAGACTTCAAATCTATATTCATACAGCCAAGGGTGTTCTCATCGAGGTCAGCCCAACTGTTCGAATTCCACGTACCTTTAAGCGTTTTGCCGGTCTTATGGTTCAACTCTTACATCGACTTTCGATCCGATCAGTCAACTCCCAAGAAAAACTTCTCAAGGTTATTACGAACCCCATCACCGACCACCTACCTCCGAATTGCCGAAAAGTTACATTGAGTTTCGAATCGGAATTGGTCCGTGTTCGGGATTATGTGGAGACATTGAAGCCAAAGGAGAGCATTTGTGTATTTGTTGGTGCTATGGCAAAGGGATCAGATAATTTTGCAGATGAGCTAGTGGATGAGAAGATCTCCATTAGTAACTATAGTCTTTCTGCAAGTGTGGCATGCAGCAAATTCTGTCACGCTGCAGAGGATGCATGGGACATTATTTAGACTACCACGCTGTCTTTTCACCCCACGAGGATTACCGTACGAACACACTCGACAGTATACGAAGCGGACGAAAGGAGCACAAAGACCACAGGGTTATGAAATGGTAAGAGAATGATGGGCATATGGGATTTGGTCGATATGAAAAGGTGAAAGCGGGACTATCAAGCAGACTCAACGATACCAACATCGTTGATATGCTTATGGTCGCCGGGCTTGGGTGTCTGTGTGCTCTGTCCCTGTTTTTACAACCAAAACATAAGGCGTTCAACATCAGATCCAAGACGCTTTAGTCGTCTTCGTGGACTACTTCAACTTGGTCCACATCTCTTTTGTCTTTTCTAGTATCTTTTTAGCATCCACTCTAGAGCTTAGTAGCTACTGCACGCCGGATGATGTTAAGTATTCCCCCTTTTTCAGCATACATACTTTTGGCGTAGGATTTTGCATTCCGCTTCCTCCCTCGAGGTGGCTAAACTGCAAGAAACCGAATTGGCATGGGAAACTGGTTCATGCTGCTAGGTGGCTGACATTACCGCGAGTCATTTGATGACAGCGGATAGCTTTATGTATAAAAATACTATACAGGTCAATGAAAGGAAATTTTCCGCAACTCAATCAAATCAAAATGCTTGAAGTTAATCTACCTGTCGCATGCCCCATTCTTCTTCCATACTGACCATGCAAATGACCAAGAACTGCTTTGCATGATCAAGAATGGGATAACGGTTAATTCGCCTTGGACTCCAAAGTACAACTCATGCAGGTCTAGATGCAGGTCTGTTCAATTGAGATGAAAATGAAAACCATAGATCTCTCATAACTCTCCGTATATTACATTGGAGTCTTCCCGTCGCCTCGAGCTGACAAGTCAGAAAATTGTATAGGTACATGGTCCCGAATTCCAAAATTGAGACATCGCGTTCGGGGATAAGGGACTCGAGTTTTTCTTTTCATTTCTTTCAAAATTATCCTATTTGCTAATCGTTGCTTCTACACAACCGCCTTGATTAAGGCGATTCATAATCCTAGTCTAGAGGGTCCAGATGGGAGTAGGCTAGGCGGGAGATCTTCATTTGTTGTGGATGATTCGCGAGACGTGGCATGCGGAGAAGCAACCTTTATATTTTGACGTACCGTATTCGGTTACTACCTAGGCAAGAAGAAGGCATTCCGATGCACGATTCTGCAGACTTACCGGTACCGTTCTGAGGGTGGGTGGGAAGAGAGGCTGTTAGTGGGTGGAGAGTGGATGGTGGAGGAGGAAGGCGGGTTTAAGGCGAAGCGTCCAATGCTACACATTTAGTATTGAAATTTTATACAATTTCATACAATTTCATACAATTTCATACAATTTCTTGAAAGAAAATAACAAATCTGATTTATTATTATTTGTATATCTATCTATATTTAGAAAACTTTTATTACCAGTCATTGATGATAGATTTTTGAACCTGGCATTCTAGTACGCCTAGATGAGTTGGGCTCATTTTCTTCTCAGGAGTCAGATCAGGTCAGGGCCGCCAGGTACAAAGAATCGGCCACGAAATGCATCAGAAAATGATTGGAGATGAAGGAATGATGAAGAAGATGATGAAGAAGGTGATGAAGAGAGAGTGGTGAGTTCGCATAACCAAACAAATAGGAATTTGTAAAGGCAGGCAAAGGCAAGGAAAGGCATGAAAGGCTCAGAAAGTTTTGGGTTTTGGGTTGTCCTGCATGGGAGGGGGGGAGGGGGGAATGTGAGGCGACAACTGTCAACTCCATTGTCTTGCATGATGCATATATGATGCATATCCATCCGTATTACTCAGTCCATCCATACAGAAAGCAGCGCTTGTGGTTTTATTCTGAATGTAATGTAATGCACACAACATGTGACATACACGCACGCATGTACGCACGATAGATACTATCCTCCCTTCTATTATCCTTCTTCTTCTTCTTCTTCTTCTTCTTCTTCTTCTTCTTCACTTGTGTCTTTTGAAATGAATGATATTAGATATTATTTCATGTTTATGTAACTTTCGAGAAACTCCTTAAGATTAAACTTTTTCATTAAAAAAAAAGTTTTCCCCTCGTTTTCTTTCTTGATCATTAACGAAAAGATTCGGAGCACAGTACGAATTTATATATTCAATTCATTCCACATATATTTTATTGATTTGTTCAGTCCAGTCCAGTCCAATCCAATCCAATCCAATCCAATCCATTATTCTTGGAAAGTCGAAAGAATCCAAAGACCCATATTTTTTTGGAGGATCTCATATCACCGCGGCAGATTTTCGTTCCTGTTCCTGCTTCTTTACCGCCATTTTCCCAGCCTTCGAAAATCGTCAAACGCCAACGCCTAACGCCAACGCTGCATTTATTTTTGAAGTCTTGCGTTGTTACATCATCATCATCCATCATCATCATCATCATCCATCATCATCATCATCATCCATCATCATCATCATCCATCATCATCCATCATCATCACCACGCACACGTTTTTGGCAGATTTTCTCGAATTTTTCTCCACCAAAGGGTGATGGTTCTGACGAGGAACAATCAATGATTGTTATACGTTGAGATTGTTGAATTGTTGGAAACTTGGGTGCATATAATTGATTTTTGGCCATTTACATTACGATTCATCAATCATTCATTCATCATTCATCATCTAAATCACTTCTGCCGTAGTGTTGGCAGCTCGCTGGTTGAGATAAAACGGATTCTTCTTCATCTGACTTGGATCCTGACCGCCTTTATATCCACAACTACTCTACTTGGCTGAGTCACATTTGTTTAGACTATCAAGATCATCCATCATTTCATCTTCATCGGATATTTGTGTTTTCCTTGAAGTTTCTTTGAGAGAGTACATACATACATTCCATATATACATTACGTCCGTCCTACAAGGTTCACCGGTCACGCTGTTCGCTGTTCGCTGTTCGCTGTTCATCGTTTGCTGTGTTTACTCCACTTGAATTCGGATCATTCATACATGCTTTTTGTTTTAGCATATACATACACACATTTCGTTTGACTTTCGATAAACTACACAAAAATACATTACATCATAAATCTTCAAGTCTCCAAGTCTCCACCAACATTTTCAAAAGCCGAAACGAAACACGATACACGAAACACAAAACACAAAATCAAAGAAATCAAATAGACGCCTTAACCGAAAATGAATTCCCGAGGTCGAGAATCTTCCCGTCCCCCAACAATAGTCACAGCCGCCACGGAAAAAGAAGCCCGTCGTGTCCTCCAATGGCAAGAAGAAGTTGCTCGAAGCACAGCTGGTAGTACGATTTCTCCTACCTCTGACGAAGCATATCGTGCTGTAGCTCCAAGTCACGTTTCTCGAGCTCCTGCCCGAACCCAAATCTCACATGCTCCTCAATCTCAATCTAAAGATCACCCACCTTTTCGAAGAGCGGATACTTTTCCAAGAGTTATGAGGAGGGATGATTATGGCGGACATGGACATACTGGTACGCAACTTAGTGTGAGGAGAGATATTAGTCGGGATGACGAACAAACGGTCTACGTAGATGAAGTCGAACAACAAGATCAAGAAAAAGAAAAAGAAAAAAATGGTGGCATCTTCGGTATGACGAATAAAGCCCTCGTCGGTACATTCCTCGGTGCAGCCGCCGGCGCTGCTTTCGCATACGCAATGGTCAAGAGTGAAGATCCCGAATACGAACTCGAACCTGAACATAAAACAATGCCGGGTCTACGGAGAAGCTATACGGCGGGTCATGCGGAAACTATCACGAGTAGTAGTCGAGGGGGCTCTGCGGTGGATGCGGGACAAGACCGCAGATATCGGGTTATTGAAGCCCCAATGCCTCCACCAGCCTCAAGCTACACCCGCATCCAACGCGAGCGCGAACGTGAACGTGATGGTGTTCTAAGTCCAATTGAAGAACGCAGTTACTATAGTTCTATTGCTCCTTCTAATACGGGAACGAAAATTCGTGGTAGAAGTATGGCAGAACATGGTGAGGGTTCAAATGCAGGAACAGCGAGACCTCCTACTGCTATCAATGTCCGTGATAAACCGCAGAGTATTGCTCCGTCTAGAGTTAGTGAGAAAACTAGTACAGTCAAAGCAGTAAGTCGGGCTCCGACCATGGTTTCTAGAGCGCAAACGCAGGTTAGTGTGAGGGAATCCGAGTATGAGTATGGATCTGCTCCTACGCATGGAGCGAGACATTCGCAGGGTCAGAGGGATAGAAAGAGGGATAGAGATGATGCGAAAAGTAAAATTTCCCACACACATACCACGGTCAAATTTTCGCCTTCGAAAGTTGGTTCTCGTGCCTCGTCACACGTTAGTGAAAGAGAAAGAATCCCCCGCTCCGAAGCAACCTGGGAACGCGATGATGGTACTTCGGTTGTCAGTGATAGGGATAGGAGTCGTGCGAGAGATGTGCCACTTCCGGCTAGTACGGTCGTGAGTGCGAGGTACGGAGGTGGGTATAGGGAACAGGGGACTGGGTATACGCACGCTAGAGCACCTTCTGCGGCGCCTGCACCTGCGCCGAGTTATATTGATAGAGGCGTGGATGAGGATGGGAAAAGCTATTTTAATCCAAGGGGGGCGATGAGTGTTGCGCCAAGTGATAGTGTTAGTAGTGTGGGGACTAAGAGGGACAGGATTGAGAGGTTGAGGGGGAGATTAGAGAGGGATTTGAGGGTTTAGGGTGGGGGTTCAGGAGAGGGTGGATGATTATGATTACGATATGACGTGATGCATGAACGATGAAGGGACTGGCTGTTTCATTGCCTTTTTACGTTTTCCTTTACCTGTTTTGTCATTTTACATGGGAGGTGGTTGCCTGCTTACTTGCTCCCTGGCTTATGTGTATATATGCCGCGCGCACCTCCGTTCTCCGTTATGGTTTCCAAACCTCAAGAATTTCACCTTTCTCGCATCTTTTCATTTGTTATCGTTAAAATTATGGTTATGTTCTGATATTTTTCGGCATGCTTTTTGGGTATCTTTTGGTATGAGCGAGGGGGGATTAATGGGAATGTATTTGACCGGTCGCGAGAAAATATTGGATGGAATTACGAATGAGGTTGCTGCATATATGAGAAGGGAAAATGAGAATGTAAATGAAAAGATTTATTGTTTTTACATATTTTGATACTTTTGGGTTCGGTTGAATGGTGTCTTTTAGTGAGATTCTGATATACCCAGTTTAATAACGTGTGTCAAAAAAAAACGTGGTTTTGAATAATAGTCGGCTCTTCAGGGATCAGCCGTCTGGTTCCTAGTCGGGAAAAGCAAATATCTTTTATAAGCAAATATCCTTTATCAAATATATAAAATTTATATATTATATACTTTTCTATATAATTTATTAATAAAGATATATTATATTTATATTATTATTATATATTTAATATTATATTAATTGTATATAGTTTTATTTTAGGGTATTTATTAATAAAACTTTAAATTGTTTATATCATTATCAAATTCTTTAATATTAAGTTCATTTATCTCTTTTTTTTTTAAAATACTTTAAAAGGTATATAATCTTATTGTAATTTAATATCACTTTATATATTTATTATAAACTTAACTTTATTAACTTTATTAACTTTATTATTTATATTATCTATATTCTTTATAGTAATTCTTTATTTCTTTAAAATCTTTTATTTCTATTAATCTTTTTATATTTAATTGATTTCTTTCTATTTTACTTTTAAATTTATTATAAGAGTAATCAAATAGTAAAGTATTAAAGCATTTTGTTTTTGAAAAGCTTTTAATTTTTGTAATCTTTTTTTTTCTATTTTTCTAATAATTTTATTATATTTTAATATATTATTCTATTTAGTTTTTTAAAAAATTAAATATATAATATAATTTTTCTTTTTTAATACTTTATTTGCTTTATTTATAGCTTTTTTTATAATTATTAAGTATTTTTTAAAGTAAATCTTTTTAAAACATTTATAGCAAAAAGTTTAAAATATTGTCTAAATATTTATTTAAACAAAAAATCCTTTTCTTTTCTTTTTTAATAAATAATAAATTCCATTTTTATAAAAATAATATCAATTTAAATGTTTTATATATTATTAACAAATAATTCGAATTTTTCTTTTTGTATAAGATTATTCTATTCTGGATTAGCCTTTTTAAATTTTTATATTAATAGTTTAAATCCAAATCCACTTTTATAAATCATTAAAATGTAGTATAAAAAAGTAATTCTGAATCTTTTACTTTTAGCAAAGAGGGTAAAAAGTAATTAAACTTTTTAATGTTTTTGATATAAATATTTGTATTAATAAGTTATATACTAATTTCTTTTTATATAGATTTTATATTAACAATTATAAATGTTTTTAATTATATAGATATTGTGGGAAAACACAAGATTTCATATATCTAAATTAGACTAGTTACTATTACGTGATATCAAGTTCAATGGATATATACTTGTTGAAATCTTAAACTTAGATTAACAATCAATTTTTGTATACTTGTTTCAATCCCCTAATCATATTATTATTATATTTAATATTAACCCTTATATATTTCTATTAGATTCTTCTTTACATATTTATCCCTTTCTAATATACTATTAAGATATATATATCTTGCTTTGTTTTTTTTACAATAATAACTTATATAAAAATCGAATTAAATAGTTTTTTTGTTTAAACTAAATTTTTTAAAAAAAAGCATTAAGAAAAAAAAACAGAATAAATATAATACTTTTAATTATATAAATAAAAAAGAATAGCATTTAACCCTAAAAAATCAAAGATTAACTTTCAAAATGAAAATATTGAAGATTTAAATTATGATTCCATAAAAAGTCACGTTTTAATTGTTTTTCCTTTTTACATTGTTATTAATATAAAACAACAAATAACCAATTTATATTGCATTATCACTTTTGGATTAAATAAAACATTAAATAATTAATAAAGTTTCGAAATTAGTTTAAATAATAAAGTTTTGAAATCTAAAATAATTAATGTTTATGATTTTTAACTATTACTTTTTTTTGAAACTAATTCATTGTATATACATTTCTTGTATAAAAAAGTTTAGTGAAGTGTTTAAAGCATTTATTTAATTAGTTATATTTCAAAAAGTAGAGTTTGTATTTGAGTTTGTTGATATAATATTAATATTATTTTTTTTTTGTTTAAATTTTACTTTTTGTTTTAATTATTTATAAACAATTGCAATTAATATTTATTTTTTTTGGAATATTCTAATTTTTATAGAAAAAACAAATTTTTGATTTAACAAATTACTTTTTAAAAAATATAATTTTGGAGTTTTATTTTTTAAAAGTTTTAAAAAACTGATTTGAAATCAAGAATATAAATTTTAATAATTTTATTTAAAGAAAACTAACAAATATTAATTTGAACCAAATTTTAGTTAAAACTATTATCAATAACATAGCCTTTTTTAACGATAAATAAGCCATAATTTTAATTAAATAATAAAGTTAACAATCCACTAATTAAAATAATTAATTTAATAATTAAATTATTAATTAACCTACTAAATAAAAAATGAAACAAATAAAAAACTAAGCTACTATTTCTAAAAAAAAGGTTATTTCTTTTAAAAAAGGATAACTTAAAAAAAGTAAAGGAAAAAGAAATACTAAAGCAAACAATAAGTTTATTACTAAATTTCCTTTTAAACTCTCTTAATAAAAGAAAAATCTTTAAACAATAATTAATATTTAAATTAAATTAATTATAAACATTGTTAATTTTAAAGATTAATTAAAAAAGTTGAATAAAGGAAAAAGTAGATTTAATAATGTTTTTAGAATAAAAGATTATATTTGTATTTATTTTATTATACTATATACTGGAATTTTTGCTGCTCTATATTTAAAAAAAAAAACATTTTGAATTTTATTTATACCTAGAAATCTTTATAATTTGATTATAGTTTTAACAATAATAATATAAAGGAATACTTTTCTTAATATTTCGAATAATTTCTTATTATTTAGTTTAAATTTATAAATAAATATAAAAAGCTAAATTATAATTAAAACAACTTTTTTAAATCAACATTATTTAAAAAGTTTTGTAATTATAATACAGAATAATTGATTAATATTTATAACTTTTTGGATACTTTTATTTTGGAACAAGTTATTATACACTTAATATATAATACCAAAAGCTTTTTTTACATTAAAAATTATATTTCAAAGTTTTATATTTTTATCAAATAACTTTTTAAAAACTTAATAATCTTTAAATATAATACTAATAAACTTTTTTTACAAAGTTTGCTTTTATATATTAATAAAAAGATTATTTACAAAACCAAAACAGATTTTTATTCTAAAAAAAGTATTTAATTAAAACTTTTGGTTATTAAAGCTTACAAATAGTATAATATTAAAAAATCTATTTCGAAAATCTATAACAATTCCTAAGTTAATAAAGAAAATGTATATTCAATTGTTTAAAACTATATAAAAAGATTAAATGTTTTTATTATCAATAAAAATCCTATTTTAGATGAAGCAATTAATAAAATTACTAATTTATTTAATAAATTGAAGTTAAATCAATTCTTTATAAAACAAGGTAATAAGTTTTTAAACCTTTATTAACAATAAAACCTTTCTTTTTAAAAAAATATTATACAATAAAATAAAAACTTTTATTTTAAAGGTTTTTTGATACCTAATACTCAAATTATTTTTATAAACAATATTGTTATAACAAAAGTTTATTATATTTAAACAAATAAGTATAATTAGATTTGTTACTATTATTTTAAAGAATTTACTAAAAAAAAGCTTTATAATATAAAAAAAGATTACTTATAATTAATTATAGATGTAAGAGATAGAATATACTACTTCTTTAAAATATAATCCTTTATAATAAGAGCTAAAAGTAATCCTAAAATTAAACTATTTATAAAATAAAAGAATTAACTAGAATATAAATTAATAAATTTAAAAACCATAAATAATTAGTATAATTATTATACTGTAAACTATAAAACTTTATCTAGAAATATTAAGCCTACCTTAATTCAAAATAATAATATATAGATAATATTTAATTTTAAATTATATATTGGAACTAATATTATCAATATAAATATTACAAAAACTAAAAAACTATATCAAAATTAACCTCTTAAAAACAAGTTAATAAAGTAAAATGAGATAAAAAAGTTAAAAAAATCGATATTTATAATTTTAACCATTTTTTTTAAATTAATATCTTAAAAAAAACAAAACCATTTACTTAAAAATAACAAATTAAAAATAAATAATAAAATAAATTATAATATTATTAAAATTATCCAAAAACTATTAGAATTTAATAAAAACAATATCATACAAAAAAAAAGGCCAATTAAAATTCAAAAACTTTGTATTTGAAAAATTTTAATATTAAAATTGTTTTCTAATAAAACTTTATCTAAATTAATTGAAATTATTTTTATTTAAATTTTGAGTAAATTTACAATTAGTAATATTTTTATCTTTATATTTGATTTATTTAAAAAAGTACTAAAAAGAATTTTTATAAATTAAATTAATAAACAATATTATATTAAAACCTTAATTACAGTTATTATCTTTTTTGTATTAGTTTTTAATAATCTTTTTGTTTTCTTTATCAATACTATTACTATTACTAATATACTTGCTATCTTCAAAGTATTTGTTATTACTAATATTCCTATTATTAATATTAGTTTGTTAAAAATAAAAGGTATTACTTTTTTTATTATTGATATTGATTCTAATTACAATTAATATAATAAATTTACATTTAACAAAAAATTTAGGTTTTATTATTTAATATATTAATATATTAATAGTTATATTTATAAATGAAAAAATTAAACTTTTTAATTTAATCAAAAAAGTTTAAATTAATTTTAATAATATAAAAAATATTATTAATATTTATATATTTAAAAAAAGTATAAATAATATTCTTTTAAATATATTATATATTATAATTAAAAAAATAAAATTTGAGTATAAAAATAGAAAAATTATTGTTTAAGTTAATAATAATAATAGAAAGGATAAAACTAGTTATTAAACCACTGAATTAAACTGATTAGGTTTACAAAGTTTAACATTAAAGTTTATTAATAAATTGCTAATAAAAAATTAGTTAATACAATAAACAAACTCTATACTAACAATTTGTTAAAAACCTTAAAAAAGTTACTCAAAAGTTATTTTTAAAACTTTTTAAACCATAATTACCTTAACATTTTTAATAATAAAATCTTGGATTTTAAAATTGTTTTGAATTTTATAAAAATAAAGTTTTTTATACTTTAGTTTTATATTGATTTTAATATTAAAAATCTAATTATAAATGTATTTAAAGAAAAAAAAAATGAATTTTTGAATTATTTTTTTAAATAAAATGAATTTTTGGATTTAGAAAAAATAAAAACTAAAATTGATAAATTAAAACAAGTTTTTACATTTTTAATTGAATTTATTATTTTTATAAATAAAATATACAAAACAAAAACAAATAAAATTAAATTATTAAATATAATTAATTATTCTAATAAAGAAATTCTAATTAAAAACTTTAATTAGTTAAAATATAAATAGAAATTATAATTAGGAGTATTTGTACTAAAACCTTTTAATGAATATTTAATACCCTATTTTAATATCCAATCTAAAAGATTTTGATTAATACTAGAAAAACTTATATTTTTAGATATTAAAAATGTTTTGCTTAAAAAAGAAAAAAAACTGTTTTTAGTTATATTATAAAATAAAAAAACTGCTTTAACTTTCAATTAAACAAAATCTAGTAATATTAAATCTATTATAGTCTTTTCTTAAAAAATAAAGATAATACTTTATAAAACTTAACAAATACTAAATTTTAATTTTTCAAAAACTTTATTAAATATTACAATAAAAATAATATATAATCAAATAAAAAGAAAAATATTAAAAAAATACAAAGGATTTTATTGCAATCTTTAATATCTTATAAAAAAAGGAAAAACTAGGAAGTATTACATTGTTATTATTATAATAAAAATAAATATTATAATTTTATATAATATAAATATATTTTTAAATTTTAAAGGATTTATAAAACAAATAATTAAATATACAATTATTTTCCTAATTAACTTTTTTTTAAATTATAACCAAATTCTTTTTAATAAAAAAAACAAAGATTTAATTACTATTATAATCTTTACTAAATTAAAAAATATATAATATTACTTTGAAATAATATAAATTTTGTAGTTTAATTTACAAAAATTGTTTTATAAATTTTATAAGATTTAATACTAGATATTGCAATATTATATTTTAATAATATTAATATAAAAAGTTTAAAAACTTAATATAATAATAAAAAAGTTATATTTAGAATTTAATGATTTGTTTTAAAGTATATCAAGAATTTTGATATAATAATAAAAAGATTTAAACAAACAGGATATACAATTAAAATCAAATCAAAGTAATACTATAATAATATTAGGATTATTAGTTATTATATAAATTCTAAAGGATATTATTCTAATATTATTAAGATAGTTAAAATTCTTAAATAATTTTTATACAAAAATAAGTATTAAATAAAAATGTTTTTAAAAATATATATGTTTTATTATTTTTAAATTAAAAATTATATATTAATCACAAAACTTATATATTGTTTTTTAAAAAAAAATATTAAGTTTATTTAAATGAATAAGTAGGAAACAATTATAAACTTGTTAAAAAAAAAGTTTACTTTAGCCTTTACATTTATAATGCTAATATATTTATTTGAAACCAGTTTAATTATTTTAATTATAAATGCTAGTTTATTTAAATAAAGAACTATTTTGAAATAACAAAAAAATAACAAATCTAAAACAATTATTTAATATAAAAATGAAATCTAAAATAAAACTAAGCAGAATTATGATGTAATAAAAAAAATATATAAAAAGATCTTAAAAGTTTTACAAAAATGTAAAAAAAATCTTTATAATGTTTATTTTATTTTTAAAACTAATATAAATATTCTTATAATTTAGTTAAACAAAGTAACTACAAATCTACTTAGAACTTTTATAATTAAATAATTAGTATAAATAAAATATTTTGATTTTGAAATCTATTATATCCTTAATTATAAGAATATTACTATTAATAAATTATTATATAAATCATATACAAAAACTAACTTACATAAAAGAAAAATAGAAAGAGATATTAATAATATTATCTTAATTGATTTAAATTCTTTATCTATAGAATCAATAATTTTTATCTTTTTTCTCTAAAAAAATTCAGAATTGTTATAAATTCTTAATAATAACATTAACAATTTAATAAAAAAATATACAATATACCTTACAATATTATATTACCCAAAAAAAATAAATTGAAAAAATTTTCTAAAGTTTAAAAAGCAAACTTTAAAATTTGTTATACAAAACAACCAATTATAATATTATTAAAAAAAAAAAAAACCTTTGATTTTAGTTATTTTAAAAATAAATACAAAGAAAAAAGCTAAAATAATAACTTACATTTATGAAAATCTTAAATATAAAAAGTTTGAATCCTTTTATTATAAATTATAAAATATATATTAGTAGAATAGAATATATAAGAATATAAAAAAATAGATTAAATCCTACTCTATATATTAGTTTTAGTTAAGTAAATAATTATATAAATCTTTTATTTTTATATGGATTTTTGTTATTTAACACAAAATTATAATGAATATAATTAAAATACTTGATAACCATAAATACAAAATGTTAATTATATTACATTACAATTTAACTAATTAAATTAAAACCAAACTATTTCAAAATACTATATTTTTAATTGTTATTAATTTCCTACATAAAATTATTTATCGCTATAGCATTTTTAAAAAAATTGTTATAAACAAAAAACCAAAAAATAAATAATAAATGATTGTTTATTATAAAAAATATAAAATTAAATACATCCAAATCTTTATTTATAATATAAAAACTAATAAAATAATAAAAAAAAATTTTTATTTTTTAATTAAAGCATTTTTTTGAATAATTGTAAATAGATAACAATAAACCAAATAGTTTAATATTGTTTTATTTATTAATTATATTTCAATTTATAAGTTTATAAACAAAACATTATTTAAATTAATATATAAAAAAAAACTTATATTGCTTATAGAAATACAAAATACTATATAATATATATTAAACTAAAGCATTGTTAAAAGTAAAATAGATTTATTAAAAATCTATACTTATTAATTGAAAGTTTTTAATTAAAATATTGAAAAAGTAATTTTAAAAAAAAAAAGATACTAAAAAAATAATAAGTTATATTTTAATATAGATTATAAGATTTTTAACAAAAATATTTAATCTAATAATATTATTTTATATTACAATTTATTTTTAAAAATCGATATATTTTGAAAAAGAAAATTTAGCTACCAATAATACAAACCCTATTATATAATTTTGAAAAAAAGTGATTTAATATATTACTTAAAAAAAATAGATAATATAATATTTACAAGGATATATACTAAATTTTGTTTGAAAAAGTACATTTTGCATTTAAACCTTTTTATAAAAAGTAATAATAAAGAACTCCACAAATAATTAAACCAAAAAAGCTTTGTTTTTAAGCATTTAAATTTAATTAAATAGAAAAAACCTATATATAATTTGTTTCCATTAATCTTATAAAATATAACTAAATTGAATAATAAAATAGTATTAAAGAATATCAATCTACAAAATATCAAAATACCAAAAAAACAATTCAAAAACACTATCAGAAAAAACACTTAATTTCTAAAATAAAAAAAGATATTACAATTTTAATTATTTTTTTGAAAAACTTTTCTTTATTTGTTAAATAAAAAAATACTAAATATTAAAAAAGGTTTTTATTTGAAGAATTTTATTTAAGTATTAATTAAAAAAAAAAAATTAATAAAAAACTTATTTTTTTTCTTTAAGTTTATTTATTTTTTATATTTAAACTTTTTTTTTGTATTTTTGAACTTATATCTTTATGTTATTTAATTTTATACTTAATTTTTTGTTCCTCAACTCTTTTTATTTAAATTATTATTATTTTCTTATTATTATTTTTTTTGATTTATTTATTATTCTTTTGAAACTTTACCTTTTAAATATATTCTTTTAAAAAAATGCCTCCTAAAAGTATTATTATTATTGAATCTTTAGAAACTAAACAAGTTTTGATTAAATTCATCAAAAATAAGGTTTTTCTCCCTATTCTCAATATTAACAATCAAATTTTTAGTAATAAAAATAAAGCCTTTTAATATATTTTATTTATCAAAAACGACTTTATTAAATAATATATTTATTATATATTGTAGTTAAATATTATTATAAGAGTTGTTATAAAAAGTAGTTATATTATTAATAAAATTTGGGAATACATCAAAAAAAATAAATTCTAAAAAACTATACATATCTCGAAAACCAAATACTACGCTAAAAATATTAAAATAATTGCTTTTATTACTAAACACTATAAAAAAATTAACGAAAGATACAAAAAATTACAAATTTACTAAATAACGAAATATAACCAAAATTTAATCGAACGCTAAATACAAAATCCTATTCTCCAAAAAAGTATTTATATAACAATTATAACTTACTATACTTATTACTTAAATCCCCAAAAACTTATTGCTTTCCTCAATAATACTATAATTGCTTAATTAAATAAAAAAAAGCTTAATTTGGATACTTTTTAAAGGTTTTTGTTAATTGATTTTATTATAATTTATATTATTATTAAAAAACTCAAAGATTATAAATATTTTGATTTATAGGAATTTTTGCTATTTACCCTAAATAATCCAATTTTTAATATATTCAATATTTTTTTTAATAATTTTAGTTGTTTATATTAATTTAATAATAATAAAGCCTAATTTACTTCAATTGAGAATGTTGAAAATGCTTTTTATAAAAAATCATAAAATCCTAAACCTAAACCTACTAATAAAGAAAAAACCCCTACCCCTCAAACCCCAAACAAAAAACAATTCTTTAATATACCAATTTTTATTTTAAAACCTATCATTAACAATATAGTATTATAGAATTTTGTTAAAAGTATAAAATTTGATTTATCCCAAAAAGCTTTTAAAGAACTAATTATTTTTAATAAAATTATTTAATAATATAAAGTTATAAAATATAATAAAGAATTTATTATAAAAGCAAATAATAATAATATCAATTTTGATGAAAAAATAGAAATTTGAATAGTTCTAAAAAATAAATCTATTAAATTAAAAAGCTATATTTATAAAGAAGGTTATAAACTTTCTTCTAATTAATATCATCTTTTCAATAACAAATACATTTTAGATTAAATAAAATAAGTAGATATAGCATTTCTCAGCCTAAATATAACTAAAATAATCTTTTGTAAATATTATATTTAAGCTTTTATAAAACTTTTGGATTTTTGTATAAAAAAGGTTTAATTAATTAAATTTCATTATTATATATATATCATCACTATTTATTGTAATTATATTAAAGATTTTTGTTTTTATAAAAAGTATTTTTTATGATTTAAACTTTATCTTTTTATCATCAAAAAGAAAAACAAAAAAAGTATAAAAATTTATAAATTCCATTTTATTTCTAATAATAAACTTAATCCTAATAAAATAAACAAAGTTAATAAAAAAAAACTCTTATCTAACTATAAATATTTCAATTTTTTTAATAATTTTTTTTTGTTTTTAATTTCTTTTATAAATTCTATTTTTACTTTTGAAAATACAAATATAATTTTTGAAGATTATATTAGTATTTACAAATAATATTTATATAATACTTTTATAAATAAACTTTTTTATAATTATTATTTTTCAATATTTTAATAACTTTTTTAAAATAATCTTGTTTTATAAAAAGTTATTATATTTATTTAAAAAAACAAAAAATATTGTTTAATTATTTTACCCTAATCTTTTATTAGAATTACTTTTTGTAATAAAAATATTGAATTCTATTATTCTTTTTCAAATTTAAATATATTATTTAGATTTAATAAATTTTGTAAAAATAAAAACAAAAAAAGTAAATATAATAATATATTATTTATTTTTTATTATTATATTACTTTTATTTCTTTTTTAATATTTAATATTATTAAAAATACTTTTTGGAAATATATATTTTTTATTATTAGCAAATACTTTTAATATTAAATTGTTATTTGAGAACTTTTAAAAAAGTTCTTTTTGTTAAAATTATAATGGTATAATTTGAATTTGATTGTTTAATGTGATTGTTATAAAAAAGTTTAAAGAAAAAACGTGTTTTTGTAGATAATATTTGTTTTAATAAAATAAAATGTTTTTTTTATTATTTTGGGTATTATTATAAAACTTTAAGGATAAAAAAAAAATCAAGAATAATTATTATTTTAATAACCTATATTACTATAAAAGAAAAAGGTTATATAGAAATAAAAAATGAGATAAAATACAATAATCTTTATATAATTTATCAAAATTTTATGTTTTTCTTAAACTTAATAAAAATAATTAAGTTTAATATTAAAACATTCAAATTTTTAAAACTTGATATATACTTTTTATTGAATTACTTTATTTCTTTAGTTTTAAATAAACAAATTTTATGATTTTTTTTTATTATTTATTCAAAAACTAAGATTCTATTTAAAATATTAAATAATAAATTTAAAAAAATATATAAAAAAATATAAAAGAAAATGTTTAAAAATATTTTTAAAATAATTAAAACTTTTAAATAGAAAAAAACTTAATAAAGTACAAAATTATTGTTTAAAACTAATAAAAATAAAAATCGGATAAACAATCTTAACTACAAATTTTCAAAAAATAATTAATTTCTTTTAAATATTAAATATATATTTAAATAAAAAAATTATAAAATTAAAGTTCTAAACAAACTTATTAAAAATACACCTAATAAAGTTTAGCGTATTAAAAAATCTTATTTTTTTAAAAAAAANAAAGTAAAAACAAAAAAAAAAGAATTAATTAAAATATTCTTTTCTATACTAACTTTTATACCAACCCTTAAGAATTTATTAAATAATAAAGTTAAAAATACCCCTATTGCTATTATTAGTTTATTATAATTTGTAATATTAAAATTTAAAATTTTAATTTTATTGTTAATCTTATCTTTTTAAAAAAAAAATCTTTACCACCAAATAAAAAAAAAAGTCAAATTTTTATAAAAAATAAAAGAAAATTAATAAAAAGTTTTGTTTTTAGATTTCAATTTTTGCTAAAAAGAATAAATAAAAAATACTAATATTTACTAACCAAAAAAAACCTTCCCTTAAAACAAAAAAAAAATGTTTTGTTAATTCTATTGCTAAATTTATTACTTTTAAATTCAAGCCTACAAAAAAACAATTTTTTAAAAAAAAACAATTTAATAAAAAAAGATTTTTGTTAAAAAAAGCTTATAATCCACAATTTTAAAAAAAACTTGTTTTATTTTACAAAATAAATTTAAATTACTAAAATTTTGTTTTTTTAAAAAAAATCGGAATATTCTGAAATTTGTCTTTTTACATAGATATTAAAGATACCACAAACATTATTGTTAAAAAAGTTGTTAAAGTAATTAGATTATCACTAAAAACTTAATAATAATATAAACCAAAATCTAACTATATTATCCATAATTTTTTAATAATCGCAATATTATTAAAATAAATAAAAATTCTATTTTTGTTTTAAGTTATTTATTTGTTTGTGTTTTTTTTTTGTTAACAATTACTAGATAAATCTTTTGTTATTTGTTTTTTTTTTAAAATAATCAAAATGGGTTTGTAGATTTTTTTTTTTTAATAATTATTTTAATATTTTAATTGTTTTTGTTTGAAATTATAAAATTAGTATTATAAATAGTTACCATATAATTAAAAATTTAGAAATATATTAAAAAATGTTTATACTGTTTTTAATATTATAAATATTTATTTTTTAATTTTTATTATTAATATAAATCTTTAATATTTTTAAATAAAGAAATATAAGAAAATATAAGATTTTATATACCTAAATTAAACTAATTATTGTTATATGATATTAAGTTTAATGAATATATGCTTATTGAAATTTTAAATTTAAATTAATAATCAATTTTTATATACTTACCTTAACCCCCTAACCATATTATTATTATATTTGATATTAGTTTTTATATATTTTTATTAAGTTTTTTTTTATATATTTATCTTTTTTTAGTGTGTTATCGGGATGCACGTATCTTGCTTTGTCTCTTTTACAATATTAAATTTTATAAAAAGTATATAATATTATAATTCAGAATAAACTTTTTTAAAACATTTTAAATAATATTTTAATAATAAAACTTATATAATCAAAATATACCTATATCCAAAAATTATATATAATATATAAGATATAAAATAAAAAAGAAAAGATGAATATAATTTAAATTTGTAAATTTAAAGAATTCAAATTATAAATAAAAACCATAATTATTTATAAAAACCATTTTTTATTTTTTTTCTTCAATACTTTCGAATTATTAATATAATATTATAAAAATATTATAAATATTTTATTTATAATAAATCCTAATATTAAAAGTATAATTTATATATTATACAATAAAATAAAAAGGAACACCAAAAAAGCAAAATCAATTTTTCGAAAGATTCATCTCAATTTTTATCGAATCCTTCCTATAAAAACGTAATAACTCTTTTATTCAAAACAACTTATTAATATCTAATATTATTACAAAAATATCGTTATCGTTGTAAATAGAAAAGTATACAAATTGTACAAAATACTTACAAAAACTATTACAATAAAAGCAATATTATAGTATATTCAAAATTATTCTATAATCAATTAAAAGATATTCTCTTTATTATACTTTCAATATTAGCTTCAATTACCTAAAAAATATTAAAAAGATTTTATATAACTTGAAGCTTCAAATCGCAAAATATAGAGTTTTTACAAATACTTTCATTTTTATTAAAAACAATAGTAATTATATAACAAATACTTATAAAAAGCTTAAAAAATCATTAAATACCTTATATAAAATATCAAAACAAAAAAAGAATCTATATATCATTAAAAATGAAAAATAATGATTTTATACAATATATTGTAAATGTATACTAACAAAACCTAATTTTTTTATAACATACAATTCATTTCTAATTATCTAATAAAAAGTAATAATCTTTAAAATAATAATAAAAATATATTATTTAACAATAACTTTACAAAACAATTATATTATATATACTCTATACAATACTAATACTTCAAATACAATTTAAAATTAATTATATAATAACTAAATCTATTATTGTCTAAAAAGACTTATCCTTTTTTCTTTTAGTTTGCAAAAATATCAATAAAACCTTTAATACAAGAAACATATTATATATAAAATAAAAGGATAATAAGGGTTAGGGTTAGGGTTAGGGTTAGGGTTAGGGTTAGGGTTAGGGTTAGGGTTAGGGTTAGGG
>NGKJ01000013.1:0-42097 GCA_002162495.1 Myriosclerotinia curreyana
TTTAAAAAATAATTAGTTTTTTTTAAATATTGAATATATATTTGAATAAAAAAATTATAAAATTAAAGTTTTAGATAAGTTTATTGGAAATATACTTAATAAAGTTCAATATATTAAAAAGTTTTATTTTTTAAAGAAAAAGAAAAAGAATAAAAACAAAGAGAAAAAGTTAGTTAAAATACTCTTTTTTATATTAACTTTTATATTAACTTTTAAAAATTTATTAGATAATGAAATTGAAGATATTTTTATTATTATTATTAGTTTATTATAATTTATAATATTAAAATCCAAAACTTTAGTTTTATTATTAATTTTATTTTTTTAAAAAAAAAAATCTTTATTATCAAATAGAAAAAAGAAATTAGATTTTTATAAGAAATAAAGGATAATTAATAAAAAGTTTTGTTCTTAAACTTTAATTTTTGTTAAAAAGAATAAATAAGAAATATTAATATCTATTAATTAAAAAAAACCTTTTTTTGAAATAAAAAAAAAGTATATTATTAAATTTATTACTAAATCTATTACTTTTAAATTTAAACCTATAAAAAGATAATTCTTTAAAAAAAAGTAATTTGATAAAAAAAAACCTTTATCAAAAAAAGCTTATAATTTATAATCTTAAAGAAAACTTGTTTTGTTCTACAAAATAAACTTGAATTACTAAAATCTTACTTTCTTAAAAAAAATCGGAATATTCTGAAATTTGTTTTTTTATATAAATATTAAAGATACTATAAATATTATTATTAAAAGAATCATTAGAATAATTAAATCATTATTAAGAATTTAATAATAATATAAACCAAAATCTAACTACATTATTTATAATTCCTTTAATAATCATAATACCATTAAAACAAATAAAGATCTTATTTTTGTTTTAAATTATTCATTTACCTATATTCTTTCCTTTTATTAATAATTATCAAACAAATCTTTTACTATTTATTCTCTTCTTCTAAAGTTTGTTTCTCTCTTTAAAATAGTTAAAATAAATTTATAAATTTTCTTTTCTTAATAGTTATTTCAATATTTTAATTGTTTTTGTTTAAATTTATAGAATTAGTATTATAAATAATTGTTATATAATTAAAGGTTTAAAAGTATATTAAAGAATGTTTTATATTGTTTTTGATATTATAAATATTTATTTCTTAGTTTTTATTATTAATATAAATCTTCAATATTTTTGAGTAAGGAAATATAAAAAACTATAAGATTTTATATATTTAAACTAAATTAGTTTATTATTATATAATATTAAATTTAATGAATATATACTTATTGAAATCCTAAACTTGAATTAATAATCAATTCTTGTATATTTGCCTTAACTTTTAACCATATTGTTATTATATTTGATATTAGCTCTTATATATTTCTATTAGATTCTTTTTTATATATTTGTCCTTTTTTAGTATACTATTAGGATACATATATTTTGCTCTGTTTTTTTCACAATAATATATTTATTAAATCTATTAAACAAAATCTTCCTTTTTTTTATAAATACTAATAATAAACGTTTTAGATAATTTACTGACAATACTTTTTAATGTTTAAAATTAACTTTATATTTATTAAATATATTATTTTTAAAATCTACAAAAGCCTTTATATTTAAAGATTCAAATCCTTTTTATTCTTAAAAAGTTTTATTAAATCTAAAGTTTAATAAACAAATACAAATTAAATATATTTAACTAAAATGTATATATACAAAGAATATTCTGTATTAATTTAATAATATTAATAATTATAGGATTTATTATTCGAAATATTATTTAAAGATTACTATATTTGAAATAGAGAAATTAATATAAATAGTTTTTCAAATTAAAGCAAATAATAATATTCAAGTATTTTTTGTATTAGGAAAAGCAATTAGAGAATATAGTTAATGTTAATATTATTATTTTTTTTTACAATTTATTATTAAGAACAATTTACTTTTTAATATTATGGATTAAATAGAATATAACAAATTAATCAAATTCATTATTTTTAATACTAAAAACATATTTCAATATTAATTAATAAAAGATTTTAAGGATGATTTCGAAATAACAAAATCTATGAAAAAAAACAAATTACAAATATATATTAATTTCAATAGGTAATTTGCTTTAATAACTAATATATAATCAGAATATAATTAATTAAATTATATTACTATTATTATACATTATATAAATATATCTAATAATACTTAGTAATATATATTCGATATTGTTAAATTTATAAATCTTTTATATATTAGAAAATACTTTACATAAAAGCTTTTTTATATTATAGAGGAATTTAGTATTATAAACTTAATAATCTTTGTTACATGTAACAATATAAACTATAACGATGTTATACTTAATCATTTTAAAAAGATTGTTAATATAAATTACAATTTGCTTTTTAATAAAGAAAAAGCTTATTCTTTTTTATAGTTTAATAAAATTGATAGAGATATATAATACTATGAGTATATTTATAATATTACTATATAAGTAAATAAGATTCTTTATTTTTTATATTTTTTATATAAATATATATTAATAAAAATATAAATTTAAAAATATTAAAATTAAAGTTTAACAAAAATCGATATATTTACGAATTCCAATTAAATAAAACTTAAAATCTATATTTCTAAAATAAAGATATTTTAATATATTTAATATTATTCAAAATACAAAGTATTTACTTAGTTTTCTATAATAAAAAAAAGTTTTGCGAAATATTTAAAAAATAATATAAATTCTTTAATATACTTTATCATTATCTTTTTATTAATATATTAGTTTATTAAAACTTTATAAATAATATATTTATAAAAGCTTTATATTAACAAATACTAATAATTGTAATATTAGTTATACAAAACTAGAATTGATTTATAAGGAATAATTTGTTTTTATTTGACAATAATTAAGCAATATTAAAGGAATTAAAATCATTTTTTGCAGCTTTTTATATATTTACAATTAAAATATAAGTAGATATTTATCTTATTTTTCAAAATCTAATATTAATCTATATTCTTCTTTTTTAATAAATACATATAATATTTATTGATAATAGGTATTTTACTTTTTAAATTGCAGTTATAGTTATTCTCAAAATTTTTAATAAATATTATATTAAAGCTATAAATATATATTACTTATAAATTATTATTATTCTTAATCTTTAATATAAACTTGATTTAATCAAATATTTATATAAAGCTAAAAATAATATTAATTTTTCTATATATTTGAAAGCAATATAATATATTAAATCTATATATATTAAATACAAAAGCTATATTGATAAAATTCGGATTTATAATAAATAAAAGATTAAAGAAAAACGTAATAATAATAATATTGATAATGATTTATTTGATAATATAATTACTATTATAAATATTAAATTTAATAATGATTTATTCACTAATTTCGATTAGATTATACTATTTAGCATTATTTAAAAACCAATCATTCAATTAAAATTAGATTAATATTTTATTTTATTTTATATTATATAAAATAGAAGTATATATAAAGATATAATTAAATAATAGATAAAATATTAATATACTTTTCCACTTCTTTTTCAAATATAAAAAGATTATAATATTATTCTAGTAACTTTAATATTTTCAAAATATATTTTTAATACTATAGAATTATTAGTTATTAAATATAAAACTAAACTTTTAAATAATACTATTTGTTATATACTTTGTTTATATATTTAAAGAATTCTTTTTGAAAAGAATAAAAAAAAAGATATTGAATTTATTAATATAAATTCAAATAATAAAAATAAGAATAATAATAGTAAAATAGAAAAGGTTATTATAATTCTTGGTCTTACTTTTGAAAAGTAGTAAATTGAAAAAACTAGGTTAAAAAAAAAAAGAACAATAATGAAAGTAATATTATTAATTTAAAATTATTAAGTTAAAAAGGATTGAATAAAGTTAAATAGAAAAAAGAAAGTATATTGAATTGTAATTTTAAAACATATACAAAAAAAATTAGTTAAGAATATAGAATAAACAAATAATATATCTTTATTATTGTTTAATTAGGATTTCAAAAAATATAATTTGAATAAAATATAAAGTAAAATTTATTATACTAAATATATCAAAATATTAAAATTTTGCTTAATATATTATATTATAATTTTACTTTGTAAAATATATTTGTACCTAGCAATATTTTTTAAAGTATTTACCCTATTTAAATGTAGCCACTCGTTTTCCTGAAACATTCGACTTGTACTCTTATCACGTGTATATATACATACATACAGTAGTTCGTCTCGGGAGCTCTTAAAAAGATCTTTGATACTTTCCATTACATACAACTCATACAAATTTTTTACTCACAAATAATTTTCGACCTTCTTGGTTCCCTACTTGAAATCAAATTTGACTCAAGGATTAATTCCAGCAATTGTCCCATGCATCTCATCATCTATTGAGACACCAAAAATCAACAACAATTCCAAAACAATCATGGACTCTACTTCATGGCCCTTAGTCAGTGCAGACAACAAAGTATCCAGACACGCAATATCGGAAACTCTGTCCAAATTCCCGCTATTCTCCTCCTTTCCAGTCGAGATACAGTGCAAGATCTACAAGGAAGCCTTTCCCGAACCAAAAATAATGATGTTTCTTTTTCGTTTATTTATTGAAGGAAAAGAAACGAAAGTCGTTGATTTCTCCCGATCTAACTATTTTGAAATTCTCCCGTCTCTACTAGCTTGCAGGAACTCGAAGAACGAAGTTTTCCGCAACTACCAAAAATTTGAGATTCGTCCTCCGGACTCGTTAAAGCTTGATGCAAGTCACGATAGACATTACACATACATCCGGCCTACTATCGATATGCTTCTCCTTGGAACAAAGTCATATTTTAAATTGGCTATTCGAATGTGGCATATCAACTTGGAGAATATTACTCATCTAGTTTTATCTGATCTACATTCTTTTTCACGGGATAATCACCTCCATACGTACCTTATTGGTATGCCTTCTATGCGAGATCAAATTTTTTTATACACCCTCCTCAGTATACGCTGCCCGGCCCTTCAGAAGCTGAATATTGTTTTCGATTCCGACTTTCGACCTGAAGTTGTCTTTACCCCACACAAACTTATCGATATCACAGAAGGCTGTGTGGACCTAGATTGGGATATTGAATCTTACAAGAAGACAGTTGGGAGAGATACCGGTTTGCTAGAACGGAATCTGGCACAGAGATTGGCACTTATTGAAACGGTTCAGAACGGTTCCAAGAAAGTATTGAAAGATTTCGATCGTTACCTGAACGATAATCACCATGATTACATCCAGGAATTTGACCCGGTTTTTGAAGAGAGTAAATTAAAGTATTGGGAGAAACTCAGGCCAGCGCCGACTTTGTTGTGCTCTTGCAAGGATCACTATATATCGAGTCCATGTTCTTGCAAATCTGATCAGCCGAAACTCCACGTGCCATTGCTTAATCTCGATATAGCAATTTACAAGGATTATACACCTCTGAACCGGTACACAGGTTTGGCGCAGATCTTCGACGGGGCGCCGTGGGCTGGGGAGCGGGTCAATTGAATATGGTTAAGAGGCGACAAAGGACATCCTATGGTACATTATATGATGGGCGGGAGGATCTTTGGCCTACGAGGCTTCGTGTACAGAGCTGAAGTGGGAATGGGACGGGAAAACAGCAGATTGATCATGGAATTGAGGGTATTATGTGGAGGCATATTGACTGAGACATTGCGTTGGGCTTTTCGATTCTCAATGGCGGCCAAGGCATTCCATTACTGGCGCATTACTTCAATTTCTCTTTAGCAGTCTGAAAAGGATAAAGAGAGTTCATTTCCCATCAACTTCGTTCCAACGTGTGACCCAATGATCATGCGATATGTCAGGAATTCTGAACATAATACCCATAAACCCTGTTATGGCGATCATCACACGTAAGTGATTGGTAACTAGAGCATCTACAAGTAGTTGCCAACATTTAGTCGAACTTGATTAGACTCTTTTACTACATGTACAATGTAAATGATTAATGTGCAAGAAATTTGCATTTCAATAGTCTTTGTAGTTATTGAGCTTAAAAGTGGAACACCTCCCAGCTTGAGCGCTGTGGCTTTAATTACTTACTTTGGGCTCGAGATAAATGCGCTGGAATTAGATGAAGAGTTGAAGGAAAGATTAGGGCGTTGAAGTTGAAGTTGAAGTTTGCGCAATAGGTATCCGCCCAGCGAGTAGTAGGCCTTTTAGGTAACCTGCGGGTCACCTATCTACAAGACGAATAAATAAGAAATATGAATGAGTAATCTGTAAGTATATTGATAAGTTATCTGCAGCTTATTTGTAGATTATTTACAAATCATTTGTGGATAACCCGGAAATTATGAATGTTCGCTTAATTTTTGAAGATATTTCTAGATTTTGGATTTAGTCAATAGTTGCAAATACCTGGAAAACGAATTATTCACTTTTTAATGACGAATTTACAGAGAAAATACGTCTGGTAATTTACAAAACAGGTTACATATGCGTATTTATTATCCGCGGGTAATTTCTGCGAAGTCCCGGCGCTTAGATTGTTTGCTAGTGGATTGATACTACCTAGGTAGGCAAGTTATACTGCCGTAGCTTGGAGATCAGGCATTGCGAGGTTGGGATTAGTGAGGGGGAAGATCTTAAGGGGTTTTTGGAGGAGAATGAAGAGTTTGGGAAGCTTTTTTCTTAGAGCGGTATCAGGGGCTGAGGAGCAAGCTCCTCAGTTTATGGTAGAATCAACATGTTTTTTCTAGCATCTCATCCAACTTTCACATCAAGCTTCCATAATTGCTAGATCTACTAGGTACTTCCCTTACCTTTCGCCTGTCTAGATAATCCTTGCGCTTAATATTCGACACTAAAGTTAATCTAATAGTCATCCTGCATAAACCATTTTATTCAACCTTTGTTCGAACATATAATGAATGAGAAGAGGGTCTATTAGCTTTATTTTGCAATGATAAAGTATTTATAAGGTTTCTAAAAGGCATAATTCAGAAAGATAAGATTCCACGTTACTTATGGACTCATAAGGAAGCAAATTGAACCTTGATGAAATCGATTCTTCTTTTTTGTCTTTGTGACATCATACTTGTAAGTGCCCTTGGCAAATATGTTGAACTTTTTAACCCTTTGTAGTGAAGTTATTTATAGCCTCTTGACTTAACATCATCCTACTTTCTCAGTACCCATACATAGATCTTATTCTAATTTTATCATGCATAAGTACAGTAGACCTAATACTGAAGTCAATCTATGTATATAAATATCATAGGGTCAAGTATATATCAAAGACGCAGAAGTATTGGACTATTATCTACCTTGAGATCTAATTCCTTATCTAAAGTTCAACTAATATTGAATATGTATCTAGTGTCTTGTCTTTTTCGACAATTGCATTCAAAGGATACAAACCAGTGAATAATGCGAAGAAAGATGTAATGGAAGTGAGGGGTTTCTAACATGGTTAGAGCACCAGCACTTCGGAAAGTGGATTTGTCTTAGTGCCAAGCACTCTCCAACGTCAGCTAATAATGTCAACCACAACTTCTAGCACACCTTCTGATCTTCAATATAGTTTTCTTCAACACCAAATTCTGTATTGTCACAATCTTGATATCAATATGGCCATCGCATTACAATACTTCTTGCCACAAAACTAGTGTTATCTAAAGTTCTAGATCCTCTATCGATTCATCGGACTTTGAACACCTTCATCGGATCACATAGGAAATTATTCAGATTTGAGATCAAAAATCATCAACAATGGCTCCTGTTGTTGCCATCAGTGATGGACCTCTTGAGCAAAAGAAGCCCATCAGAATAGGCCACTCATGGGTAAGATGGACATTTCTTAAATATTAAGAATTCCTGCTGATTTCTACATAGAATAAGAACAATAAAGATGCAGCTGCACGAAAAGAGAACATATCAGCAACAAAGCCAAATCCTAAACAAGAAGACTTGATAGCTCAACAGGCCAAACCTGATTCGAGTTTCATTTTGCCACCTCCTTCGTTACAGACTTCATTTTCTGGTTCCAGTGACATTTCCAAATACATTCCCGCAGGATGTATTCGTATAAATAAGCATGGCTGTTCACTCTCAGAAGACGAATTCTCTTCATGTCAGAGCTGGCACGTATTTCATCTTGTGACGGATATCCACAATTCCCAACGCGATGTTTTATACCTCCCCAATATCATACAGGGTAAATTGTTTCGTTCTCCTTCCCTTAGGGCTTTTGTTGGAATCCATGATGCTGGCTGGATCAGAATGGAGTTCAAGGCAAAGGATCAACATAGTGGTCAAGTCAGGATATATATCCTGCCGGATGATATTGGCAGAGCAGTGGTAGAACGGTAAATCTTGGCCAATAATTACATTTGTGTTGTGGGATATTAATTAGTTTTCAGTTCAACAACGCAACTTCGAAAAGGCATGGGGCTTTTGCTGAGAAATTTGGATATTTCACCTGCTGCTTGGCAAGGCACATGGGCAGAAGATACACCTACACAGCACATCAGTTCTTTGGGTGGCAGCCACTTTTCCGATAATGCTTCTTTAGTCGAAATGTTTAATACTCTTCCAACCCCAAACCCCGACCCAAATATTATTACGGATGAGTATGTGCAAGATGCAATGCGTTCGATTCTGGAAGGCAGTGTACGAGGGCTTCATGCAAACACAAAAATTCATCCCTACCAATGCCGCACGGCTGCTATGATGCTACAGCGTGAAACAAAACCGGAATCTCCTCTAGATCCACGTCTTCATGAGATTCAAGATCAGGCTGGAAAACCTTTTTATTGTGATCTGAGTGAGAATACCTGCGTGAGGGGGTCACGCTATTATCAAGCTCCAAAAGGTGGAATTTGCGCAGAAGATATGGGCTTGGGAAAAACTTTAATCTGCCTGGCTCTCATTTTATCAACAAAGGATTTAGCATCTCAAATACCGAAACATTTAGTTGCTTCAATTCCAGTACGACAAACTACGGGTTCACTTCTTGATATGGCGGCTTCCACTATCGGTAGACTCGGAGTTCCATTGGAAATACATCTTCGCGAGTTAAAATCCGAACAAGGGACTGAGTTCAACCAAGTTCGTGAAGCGCTAGAGAGAGGAGCAGGCTATTACTGGTACACACCCGATCCACTTCTCCGCGAGACACGCAGTGCACCAGGCACAAAACCATGGAAAATATGGCTATCAAAGAGTACCATTGTCGTAGTTCCCTCGAATTTGGTCCATCAATGGATACAAGAGATTGAAAAACATACTGTTGGTATCAAATATTTGGTCATGAATAACATCGACTTCGCACTCCCGCCCGCCCAGATACTGGCAGCCTACGATATTATTCTATTCAGTAAGCAGAGATTTGAAAGCGAGGCCAGTGAAGAGACTCGGGAATACGCAAATGGATGCCCAAAGTGCGATAAAAAATCTAATGTTCATGATTGCCCCTGCGGGAACCCTTGGAGCCTGGATCGACCTGTGGCAGATCGTTCTCCACTCAAAGAAATACATTTCAAACGTCTGATTACAGACGAAGGTCAAAGTTTTTGGAATTTTACGGATAGTTCCCAGACTAACGCGACAGTTGTGATTGATCATCTGCAGCTCGATGCGCGTTGGATCATTTTAGGGACTCCTACTCATGGTCTTCACGGTAAAGGTGTCGACGATTCAGAAAGGGCCAGTCATAGGACGCTGCAAGATTTTGGAAGCAGAATCAACAAAAATTACTCAAAAGCGTCGCAAAAATGGCCGAAAACACATGCTGAGAAACAAGAGTTGCTAATGGAGCAAGAGCGCAAGGGCCTTGAGAAGCTCGGAAACATCGTTTCCTCATATCTCAAGGCTCGACCATGGGCAATCCAGCGGGCGAAGAATGATCAAGCATCCTGGAAATCTTTGGTGATCAAACCACGATATGACCTAAAGATTCATGGTGATCCCCAAATTCTTAACTCCACTCTAGAAAATATGATGATTCGTCATACGGAGGAGGATATCATCAGACAAGTTCCACTTCCTCCGCTGTACAAGAGGATTGTTTATCTGGATGGCTGTTTGCAAGATAAATTGTCGTTGAATATATTTTCAATGATGATAGTTATCAATGCTGTCACTTCAGAAAGAAAGGGTACAGACTATCTGTTCCATCAGAAATCAAGAGAAGCACTTGAGATTCTCGTCTCAAATTCACGACAAGCCTCTTTCACCTGGTCAGGATGGACCACAGAAATGATACGAGCCTCGCTAGATACCGCCAAGAAGTTTCTTCAACAGGATAATATCCACCCCGAAGATAAAGCCCTTCTTAAGGAAGCAATTCAAGCTGGGGAGCTGGCACTTCGGAATGGAATATTTACAACTGTCAGCAAACTACATGAAATGGCTGTGTATATCCAGAATCCGTTGGAAAGACATGTTAGACGTGCATGGGCTCTTGACCATCATGATGGAAACCCGACCTTGATGGGCGCTTCCATGGTCCTTGGCGCCAAAAAGTCCTTTAAAGAAGAGCATCATGACCGAGAACTATGGCAAAGAAATTCAATTACGGACGGAGAACAGATGATGAGGGCGAAGGAGTTCGAGAATCCTCTCGAACCTGGACAATCAAGACATGGGCCGCCAAATTACATGGATCATAAGCCAAAAGAAGATTGCTTTGGTTTTAAAACAAAACATAACAACACAATGTGGAGAAACTCTACCATCATGTCTACCGCCTCCTCTAAGCTCTCGTATCTTATGGATCAGGTATTTCTTCACCATGCCAAGGAAAAGATCATCATATTCTACGAGGCAGAGAATGTGGGATATTACATTGGGCAGGCACTCCAATGTATGAACATCCAATATTTGGTTTATTCTAATAAAGACTTGGAATCCACAAGCATTGTGAATTTCAACAGTCTTCCCAATTTTCGTGTTATTCTCATGGATCTTCGTAATCCGACTTTTTGTTCGGACGTGAGTGCCGCATCAAGGATCTACTTTGTTAGCCCTGTGTTTTCACCACAAATCGAGGCACAAGCTATCAAAAGAGCTCACCGGATCGGACAACTTCGCCCTGTACATGTCGAGACTTTGGTTCTCAAAGGCAGTATCGATGAGGCCATTGTTACGAGACGAGGTATAATGACTGATCAAGAGCACATGAACTTGAAGAACATTCTCGATGATCAGACGTTGTACGACTGGATTCGAAACGTTCGATTTTATCTCATCCCACGAGGCAGAGTGGCTGGTCCAAATCAATTGGCTAAATTGACCGTTAATCTGAAAGCTTTCACAAAGCCTATGATAGAGTCAAATGGTATCAAGAATGACAGTATCAAGGGAAAGAAATGTCCTTCTCCATATCCCCCAATGGGAAGTTCAAGGTTTATTGTCCCAACTTCACATTGGAAACTCGCTGGCGGCTTGCCCCGAGCATCTAAATTCCCATCTATATTTGGAAACCCCTCAGGAGATCCAAAACGCGACTTACCTCAACCACCTGAGTTCTCCGGACGTCCAAATCGCTTTGCTCCAGCCCCTGCGCCTCTTATTGAACTTAGTCCCCGGGTAGGAGCTTTAAGTCGGGAGGCTCAAAGATTGATTCGTCGCCATTATACAAAAGGACTTCATGAACGTATGGTTGATGAGCCGGTGGAAAAGCAATATTTAATCCCTGGTTTATGGCCACGGCATCAGCAAATGGCTTCTGGAGAACATTCCTTTACGAGTGGCAGTATAACATTTGGTGACACAGCCAATGGTAATGATAGTGGACATCGGAATCAGGACCGCGGAAAAGGCTATTTACCTTCTCAAAAAATCGCACCAGTGAATCATTTCGATGCCAACCGTGTCGAAAGTCCGTTAAACGCGAACAGAGGTGAACAACGAAACCCCTTTTCCGGCCCCGAGAACTCTAATATGGTGGAGAACCATACTACGTCTAGATACGAATCTGCTGCCCCGCTACCAATTCGAGGAAATTTTCAAGGCGATGATGACGATGACGATGAGAGTTGGGTGACTGCTGAACAAGCTAGGGCTAATCAGAGGGAAGGTGATAGTACTAATGTTGCGGAGGCTGATGCTCAAGCACTTGCCGAACAATATGCATATTTCGAACGCGAGGCTACTCAAGGAAACTTGTATGATGCGTAGATTAGGGGGGGATTATACATATTGTATGATGGTGATTGGTATGATGGATTGTTTACGAGGGGTTGTTTATGATGTGATGGGGGGTATACCATAATGGATATGATGGATATGATGGATATGATACTGCAGCAGACACAATGCATACGTACGATAGAGTTTCGGCAAATGGAATTGCAATTCATGACCCAATCCAAAACTATGATTATCAAGAAATTTTCTGTTGGCAGTAACAAATTGTAAATAGGACGATTAAGATTATTGGAGAGCAGGATTAGGATTTCCATTTACAATTGAGGAGTTTTTCGGAAGATTCACGTGATGCTAGTGTGGCTAAGTCACGGGATACGCCACTGGTGTGTCTGTATTGGCCAACGTGGAGGCGAATCACATGATCTTGATGATATCTTGGCCATCCTATCGACGTCATGATTTTGACTCCGAAATCCCCGACTTCATAACTTGGGATGTTTGAAAGTTGAGTAGATTATTCCTTTCTATAATATTGATTTTGAGAAGTTTTTCATGAGATGATATATAATTTTGATATATATATATAAATAACATCTTGTCAATTGTATCATCAAATCAAAAGATTAGAATCTGGTGGGATGGATCTTTGATCTTTGGTCTTGATTTAGATCATTACGCCTTCAGTTTAGTGAACTACTGGATGTTAAAGTTACTAATCTTGATTTCCTTGTTTTTGTTTTATATATATGTATATATATATATATACATGTATACTATTTAGGATGTATAGAAGTCGTTTCTTGGGTGAAAGAGGTAGAGTTAGTACTCGAGATATTTCATCTCTTGTCTCCTCATATATCAGAAAGAATTTAATCAGACCCTCACAAATCTTCTTCAATCCTGACACCATCAACCAGAAAATCTCCTTCAGCATGTCACCAACAACACGAAGCCATGCTTCCCCCAAAACCGAAGTCTCACGTCCTCCCTCGAACTCCTCAAATGAAGACTCCTCACCCCATCCCCAATCCTACCCCCAAAAACCAACTATAGCAATCATCGGCACCGGCTGGGCCGGCTGGACCCTCACCCAAGAACTATCCGCCACCACCTCCTCTACCTCTCCCTACAATATAATAGCCATATCTCCCTCTCGAACCATGGCCCTGACACCCCTGCTCGCCTCAGCCGCTTGTTCCATCTTCGATTTCCGCATCGCCGAAGAGCCGGTTCGACGCCGCGATTCCAAGTTTGAAAAATATCAAGCTCTCGTTACATCTGTCGATTTTAATACTCAGACTATCAAATGTAAAGCTTGTATTGGGGGAAGTGGTGTTAGTGGTGAATCGCTTGATTCTCCTACTTACAAGGGGATTAAGAAAGAAGAGGCCGAGTTTGATGTTAAATACGATAAATTGATTCTTGCGCCGGGTTGCGAAACAAATACATTTGGAACGCCGGGGGTAAAGGAATATGCGTTATTTATGAAAACGGTACCAGATGCAAGGAGATTAAGAGAGGGAATTTTGGATTGTTTGGAGAGGGCATCATTGCCTACGATTTCGGAACAAGAGAAAAAGAATATGTTACACTTTTGTATTGTGGGGGGTGGCCCCACGGGCATTGAGTTGGCGGCTGAGATTGATGAGTTGATTCAGGAACATCTGGGTGCTGTATATCCGAACTTGAAGGGCCTTTGTACAATTAGTATCTACGATGTTGCGGATCGATTGCTCGGACAATTCGGAGAAAAATTAAGTGAATACGCGATGGAGAAATTCGAAAGGAGAGGATGTGTTAATGTCAAAACTGGAAAACATATTCAAGAAGTTAAGAGACATAGTATGCTAGTCAAAGAAGAAGGAGAAGTTCCATTCGGGGTGGTTGTTTGGGCTGTTGGGAATACGGCGGGGAAATTGGTCGAGGGCTTGAAGTGTAGAAAGAGTGAGGGGTTACAGAGAATTCTTACGGATAAGTGGTTGAGGGTTCTGAGGGAGGATTCCGATGGAGTCGAGGGGAGGGGCGCGGATGTGGTGGAGAATGTTTATGCGTTGGGTGATGCGGCGGATATTTTGAATAACGAGTTGCCTACTACTGCGGAGGTTGCAGTTCAGAAGGCGAAATGGCTTACGAAACATTTACTGGAAAATTCTCAAACCGCGAGTGCAACAAGCGCATATAAAGGAATAGACAATGGCATAGATCCAAAAGGCAAACCATTTGCATATGAACAAAAAGATTTAGTAGCATATATAGGTAGAGGAGATGGAGTGGTTCAAGGGAAAAAGGATTGGACGGGGGCGGGGGCGTGGTTGGCGTGGAGGAGTGGGAGTTTGGCGTGGACAAGGGGGTGGAGGAGGAGGGTTATGGTGGTGGTTAATTGGGTTGCTAATTGGGTTGATGGCAGGGAGGTTTCTAGGAGGTGAGGTGGATGCGAGGTAAGGGGTTGAGATGAAGGGGAGAGGGGAAGTTGGACGGGGAAGTTGGACGGGGAAGTTGGACGGGGAAGTTGATGCGGGGATGGAATGCGGGAGTTGGGTATGTGCACAATCAATGGTTAGAGGGAGAAGTGGTTGCGATATATTTATCTCTAGTCATATATCACAATATCATAGATAATAGAGGCGAACATCAAGAAAATGTCAGTTCAGACTTGATTTCTTTCTCGAATCATGTGATTTTTGAAGGGTCTTCCAATATATTCAGACTTATGATATTCCAGGAAATATGTATCGTCCTCGAGATATAGATAAAGGAGGGGTAGGAGTCTCAGTATTGTTTTACCATAGCATATTAAAAGGATAGGAAGAGTGGTTTCACATAATCTTGCGTTTGACAAGGGTATGACGGATTGGAGAGTCTACATTGTGGATAGAATTTATCCATTTAATAAATTTGGCTGCTGGGCTATAAAGTGGGAGTTGATTCAAAACCGCATTGCGATCAAAGATTCCTCACGAGCAGGCATAGGCACCTGGACTCGGCTTTTTGAGGGCTATGGATTATTTTACCCTGCCCTACTAGATTTTATAGAGTATTTATCTTAAAACCCGGCTGGGTAGGGGTACTAATTTAAAATTCAAATTTTGAATTTTTAATCAAATAATCGTCCTATATAGTTGTCCAAAGTTGAAGTATTATAACAGGAATCTGAAAATTCCTGTTGGATATGACAGATATATCCTGGGCTGTATAGCTGCGTTGGAGTCTTGGGTTGAAAGCATCAAAGTTATATGTTGCGTGACGCCAGAAGCTCCTAGGGATGGGAGATAGGGCGAGATCCAAAACCCAGCCTTTTGAATAGCAAAGAAGCTTGTGAGTTAAAGTTCTTACGAGTTGCACAGGGAAGATTTTAAAGAAAACATCCGGTGTCAAGAACACTATGGTCTTCTTGAACTTTCTAGTACATTCGCGGTAGATTCTGGGTTCTTTTCTCATGATCAACGGTCTGTGATAGTGAGTGTGATATAGCCTTAGTTACCTTCTGGGGAAGCAGTCCATGTTGAGGTTTTCATATTGTATAGTCTCAAGGGTCACTTTTTTGGGGGGGATTCTGGATCTCGTATATTCAATGGGCTGCCATGAATATAGTATTCTTGGTAAAACATTTTGCTACGGATAAGAATGTTACATGTATGGACCTTGATCTGAGCATGCGCATGAGGGAAATCCCAGGGAGAACAAGGAGACTCTTAAGATCAAAGCTTCTACGTTCACAGAATTACCCTTTGGAATCTTTGAGGGTTAATTGAGATTCAATATAGATGCAGAGTGACTGACAGGTCTGGACGACATGAAGCGATGGGGTTCTCATCACGGAAGGGGGAAAAAACAGAAAGAACGTACCATAAAAACCGCAACAACCAATCGTACATCTCGATGAAGACAGGACAAATGAATTTCATACTAAATCCTAAGACGATAGGAAGGAGGACAAAACCTAACCAAGGAATACAAATTGCGATTTGTATTGTAAAATAACCACATTTATGCTGCAGCAATGACCTCTCACTGACTTGACTACTACTTCTTGTAAAATTCAGACCTGAAGTCCACGGGAGGATTACCCTGAGGTCCAGCCTGTGGTCCACCTCAGCACCTCCACACCCACAGCAAGATCTCCCTGAAAGTATCCTCCTGCCTCCCGCAGATTTACCACGGAGCTCCGTCAAAGATTTGTGCCAGTCCCTTGTACTTATCCACCATAGTCCCATCAGCATGAGCAGGTAGCCAAGCTTGTAAAGCCGGGATGTAAAGTTGAGGACGAGGATGAGAAACCCGTCCAGCTTCAAGGCTCGTATCCGCATAAAACCAGCAATTCAAGCCCAGGACTGGTTCCCTCCTTCTCCAAAACTCCAGGCCCTCTTCATCCGATTTCTTTGCCAGGAATCGCAAATACATATTCCAATCATACCACATAAGCTTCGCTTCTTCAGTATACACTTCGAATAGTCTCATCCGAACTCTCCCTCTATTTTCCTTGTCATATTTCTTGCCATGTAAATCCCCGAAAGCTTGCAACGGAAATTCGCTGTCGATATCAAGAATTCGATTTATAAAATTAGGAGCTGGTGCACGAGCAAAACTTTCACTCGTCTGGAGAAGGCAATTTATCTTTAAGAGGGCCGGACAGTGCGTACTAATAATCTTGAAGAGTGTGTGTTGAGCAACATGGAATTCCAAGGGAAATTCAATGATCGGTCCCCAGTTATTCATGTTGATGTTGGAGAGAGCGAGATGGGTTATATTGGACATTGAAATATCCCCACCGTAGCTATACAAACATATCAATTCGTAGGCGTCTACCATGAGGATATCTTTATCTGGTCGCATATATGTGTAGAATTTGTTGCTTCCGTCAGCTTCAAGATAATTTTCGACTTGGTATGAAAGGTGGTCTCTCAAGAACGTCATGATACTGCGTGAAAGTGGAAATGGGGTGTGCGTTCCCAGCATTGAAATCTTGATTTCTTGAAAGTGACGGTAGACTTCGTCTCGGGAATTCACACAGGCTTGGAGAAATGGGAGCATGCTGAAGTTTGCGGGTATGGAAATATCGATAGTGCGAATTATCCTCCTATTCTTGACGTCCCATTCTTCGTCCAGGAAGAATGCCAAGTCAATGACCTGAGGGTCTGGAAAGGCGTACTTAAATACCATGCATTGAACTTCTGATGGAAAGTGCTTGAACGCTTTGAAGTCACCCTCATTTGAATTTGGTATTATTGGATGCAGCTCATCCCGTGGAGGGCATAGTCGACACATGATGTGTAAGATAATTGATGCGTAGATATTTGGTTATGGTTGATGAAGCTCGATAACTTTTTGGGATGAATTTCAAGTCGAGTCTGTGATGTTTGGGAGATGGATTGAAGAGGTCCAAAAAGTTTTCTTTAATAATCGATAGAGCAAATTAGTACGACAGAAAAAAGGAGCTAGGTAGCTTTGTTGTACGAGGATATCATCTCATTGATTAGTAATGAGTAATATACATACAAGGCACTGTACTGTTCGCTTAAACCAATAGGAGAAATTGGTTGTAAGGCTCCACTGGTCCTGCTGTATATTATACTTAATAGTATTGGGGGAGATAGAACTCAAGACAAAAGCTTTTTGATGTGATGCTTCTTTGATAATGAACATTTTCATGATATATAAATGATGCAATGATGGGTTGCAATCAGTACTGTGGTCATCAGATTCGTCATTTTTGGTGAATCAACAATTGTGCAGGGGCATCAAATCTCAAATCGAGTGAATAAAAATGATACTAACCTACTTTTGGATTACCTCTATCAGTAGCTGCTTTTTCATGTCTTATTTGCATATAAAAGACTTTGCCTTAATAATTTTCTCTTAATCTAGCTTACTGACAACAACACTTTGGTAAATTCCTCCAGCACCACATACCTAGCTGAAGTAACTTCATCTCATTGTTGTTTATTTTCGAAATATTACTGTATCATATCTGACATCACAACTCAATTAAAGAAAGATTTTGTGGAACATTCAGCAATATGTCCAGCAATATGTCGGACAATACAATCGATACACCAAATAATATCACGCCTTCTCTCCGAGATCAAATCGTTGATGGGAAAGTCCAAAGTAAGATTCAGACGCTCCTTGAGCTGCTATTATTGTTTTACAAGCTTGCTAACCTATCTCTAGTCACAGTCTTTCCTCCAATTCCAAAACAAATACATTCCTTTGCCAGCAACACTCCCAAAACCCTCCACAGATTCTGCGAATTTCCAAAGGAGCTGCAACTAAAGATATTTAAATATGCGTTGGCGGAAACACATGTTATAGTTTTTGATTTGAAACTTCTGGTGGATGACGAACGCGAGACAGATCTCCGGAACTCCAGCTGCCAGAAAATTATCACCTACTTAATTCCGAAAGCACCAAAATTTAAGGACCCATTATCCTTTTTGACAACATGCAAAGCGTCTAATGCATCGATCTATCTTGACGGATTCGAGAGGATAAAGATTTGCCCTCCAAGAAGTGGCATAGCGTGGCATCTTGATCCAGACGACGCCACACCCCTCCAGGTTCGTAAGAACTTCTTGTGGAACGGAAAACTCAGGTGTACTTATATGCGGCCTTCTCAAGATATCATAATGTTGGAAGCTCGATCATTGATTGACTTGTACTTCTATGATGGATCAATAAATCTTGATAGGTTCAATCATATCGCCGTGTATGGACTTGAACTATATGAGATTCCTACACTTCTAGAGCTTATTGGGCTCCATTGCCCGAATTTGAAGAGACTCAGCATGGTTTTAAACGACATGACTACAAATGAGTCTATAATTCTTACAGATGAGCTGACTCATTATATTACATTGCTTGACATCAATGTCAATTTGAACAAATTGGACCTCTGGGACTTTTTAGGAGATCGAATTTCACAAGCCTACCCGGAGTCTGTTGTGACAAGTGACTACTTGCCAGATATCTTGAATAGAGAGATTTCCTTAATATCCGCTATTAGCGAGCATCTTGAACGGAAGGGAGATTCAGTGGGCGTCAATTATTGGAATAAGGTCAAGATTGTCCCTGTTCTCCCATGTTTCCTGATGAGACCCTATGACAGAATGCAACTATCCATTCCGGCTTTAGGCTCTACCGTGTATTGCAACGATGATGGAACGCTAAAGACCGTATCATAAGATGTTCTAAAGTTTTGATGGAGCTCATGAATGCTTTCTGATAATTGCGACCAACCTGGATAACTTCCGGCAATAGCAAACAACGGAGACAGATTGGCGGACTATCTAGGGGCTGGTTTGCTGTTTGTTTGTGGTTCACTGCATCCAGTACAGAACGAAATGGGGGAATATCAAGCAAAGCAATACATACAATCAATGAAATTGCGCACTCTGAGAAGGTGAAGTGAAGTGACTCGATGTGATTTGAATTTTTGATGAGCTAGCATATCTGTGGTCAACTGTCAAACTGTTTTGACTGAAGTATATAACCTTGAAGAATCTATTCGCTTTCCATTCTCCAACTCCTTTACTCAAGCCCCATCCCCTTCCCCATCGACTCAAATTTTCTCTCTACATTCTCTCTACGTATATACACTGAAGTGAAAATCACGTCTTGTATTCACGACCACGTTATAGTCATTAGGGAGGTTGTATTCAATATGGTGCAAAATCAGTCTCTTAGTGGATAAGAGGGGGCTTACCTTTTATATAGGATAGAGATAGCATGATTATCATCCCCAAGTTCTCATCTAAAGCTTGACAAAAACAGTAGCGGGTGAATACTAGCTTGACAAAAGATTAGCCTGACCCAAATATACCTGATCTACGTCGGACTTCGCTTAAAATCTCAGCCTTGATCAGAGCAGTCTCACAATAAACTCCAGCTGTATTTACAAAAATTTTAAGGTTCAAACTTTCCGTCAAACCAAGAATCTATCTGCAGATATTCCATTTTCAGTCAGTGACTAGGAAACTCAATCACTCTCCACACCAGAAAACTTATATTCCTAGAACTTGAGCTTGTTTCCGAAGAATAATAAATCATGTCAACAATATCAGATGACCAAAAGGCCCTCAGTCAAGGGGATTTAAATTGGGCAGACAGGCTTTCTATCAGAAGTAAAGATGGTAAGAGTTCTAGATCTGGGATCATCAACTCCCTCTATCAATGTGCTAATATAATATGGAAGCAGCAACAAATTCAAGTACCTCTGCGGATGAGAGTGCTCAAATCCGTGAGAGTATTATATTACCCATGGATGACTCAAGTTTTGGTTCTGAGAATACAAGTTGTAAAACCTCCAGATGTACATCACTTATGATCAATGTAAGTATGCTAACAAGACATAGTGACTGGAGCACTATCTTCAACTTCAGCTGCCTTGAATAACTCAACTCCGGCCATCCTCCTCACCGAATTTCACGCCTTCAATAAGTTTCCTCCAGAATTACAGTTGATGACTTTCATTCAAGCATTGCCAAACAATGATCCACTTATAATCACGTTTCGTTTTAACCTTGAGCTTAATATCGATATGAATCAGGTTTCTAACTTTGATAAGCTTTCAGCATATGGTCACAAGGAACCTGCAACATTGATCGTCATATCCAATATAAGCAGTGATAAATCTCCGAATTTACTCCCACAGTTACTTACTTCGAAAATGTCCAATGAGGCTGTCTCTCGAGGTGGATTCGAGAGGATTGCGATTTTCTTCTCCGATCATTCTAGCCCCTCGATTCGAGAATACGTTTACGAGCAAACTCCAAGAATGAATCTCAAATACGTCAAGGGCTTGTCTTGGAGCTGCAGCCATACTTGGATGCGACCTTCCACAGATATATTATTGCTGCACGCCAGAGATATAGACATTCTCTACTCGCATGGTGGCAGCATGAACCTTTCCAATATCACACATATAGCTCTGCAAAGTGTCCAGAAGTCAACCCCTATCACTGCAATAAATGGCGATCCCCATGGCAAGGCTGACACGCGAGAGCTTTATCACTTGGTTTTCAAGATCTTTCAGTCTCACTGCCCAGCGCTGAAGAAACTAAGCCTACTTATTGGATATGATATGGCAGAAGATAATAATGATGAGGACAATGAATTAGATCAACTGGGCTCGGTTATTGATATTGATGAAAAGTTCTACCAGCTCGACTTTGTGGATGATTCGGGAGAACGCTCCGTAGATAAGTTAGGGAGATTTGGATTGGAACAGTTGTGGCTTCACCGGGGGGTAGATGAGGAGCTGAAAGATACATCGAGTGTAATGGCGGAGTACCTGAATGAAAAAATTGAAGACGAAGGGACAATTTCTTATTGGGAGAATGTGCAAGTTGTGCCAGCTTTACGAACTTTTACTGATAAAGATGAACGTTACACGTGGATATCGGAGGTAGTGGGAATAGTACCATGGGATGCTGATGGAAATTTCACGTATAAGGTCAAGGAAGAGACAAAGGAGGCAGACAACCCTACTGTGAAATGAGCCTGTACGCCAAAACGGAAGATCATGCATATAATGTTGTTAGTCAAGGGCATTGGGGAGAACATAAGTAGAGGGCTTATTACTATATTGCTTGTTTGTCAAAACCATAGCTACCAGAGCTGAGGTTAAAAGTAGAAAGCATTGTAGGAACTCGTATCCAGGAATCCTAAGTACTGAGAGTATTTATTTAATGCAAAATGATTGCACAATGATGATTGTTCAATGTGATTAACTCCCCATGACTATATCCCGCTGAACACATACCAAAAGGAAAACAGAAATGACCTTACAAGACAGAGAGTACCGAAGCTCCGGCAACCCTTCCCGCAATACCCAAATGATTGACCTTTAGCACAGTTATCTTCTCTCCGCTGGCAAGGTTAGTGTCATAATCCGCCATAGCCAACGCTGTATCAAAGTAGTTATCAATCTCCAGTCCATTCCACCTCTTGCCCATTTTATATTCTCCTTCTATGAAATCCAGCCAATGACTGTATGCCACTTCCTCAAATATAGCTCTCTGGTTTATGTTCTCTTTTGAAGTGTAAATCCCACGATATCTTGAAATTTTGTGCCAAATTCGAATATTGTCATCCTTACTCCAGAAATCACTTCCTAGACAGACATTCGTCCCTCTCATAACTGGTTCCTCCATATCACTTTTACAGTTTGTAGTCAAGATAACAATGCCTTTGAATAATTGGAGCTCCCTGAAAAGCACTCCAGATGCACTAAAATCACCATCTGAAGGTTCCTTATGGCGCGGGAATCGACTCTCTGCATCGGGAATGGCGACTATGCAGTTCCATTTTGCGGCTCGGTTGAAATGAATAGCAAGCTCACGTCTAGCATCCCACTTACTGATACCAAGTTCTGAACCAGTGATGGTGTATAGTGGTCTTTTGAAATGAGAGGCTAGTGCCTTTACCGTGAGAAGCTTACCTGTGCTCTTGGGTCCGTGGAGAAGGATTGTTAGCGTTGCTGCTCTCTATATCAGTAAGCGTACTGCATTTGAATTTTGAACATGCCATAACCTACAAGACTTTTTGTTCTCGTGTGTCAGCGAGAGTTTGCTGCTCGGATGAGCTCCCACCAAAGCTTTCAATACAGTCTCATGTCCTTCTGGAAGTACAAGACTTTTGAAATCCACCTGACTCGACACGTCTTCCTTTAGATCTCTTATGTCATCTACTTTCAGCATCTCCCATGTTTTTTTCTCCAGTAGGAACCCTTCTACTGTAGGTGGCAATAACATGAGAGAGTCATCATCAAGTTCAGCATCGATATCACGAGGCTGCAAAAGGTGTAAGTCATCTTTGTACCTGGCCGCACGATCATTGTCTATAAGATGATCCATGACGATGTCTGAACATCGGCAATCTCTAGGGAAACGGCCATTGATATATTGGTTGTTTGAGATACCATAGTGCGTGCAATTCTCTGCATTTTCTCGGGAATCGAACTCAATTGCGCGAAAAAGACCAATATCGTTGTTCTCGCGAATAAACTCATTGTCTATGATGATTTCGCTTTCAAACTATTTGAATGTCAGTGTAACTTTCAACCACCATACAGATTACCTACATATTTGCGTCCATCCCTCAAGTCCATGGATCTTGTTGGATATGCTGGAAGCCTCCGTCCGAATCTCAAATCATCTTCATTTACTAAGTTTGATCCCTCTTCTCCAGCCCTTCCAACATAATACTTATGTTCCCCTTGCCTCAATGATCTCATCTTCTTTCCCCTAGAGATCAAATATTCTATTTGCTTTGCCCGGACATCGGCTGAGAGCATCTTGAGGAGACAAACAGTCACCTTCTCTACCATGAGCTTCCCATCCAATTCGACTAGTAAGTCAGCCACCGACCTTTTTCCAACATATTCTTCAATTCTCAAGGTTTCATGAATCGGGCCCACTTTTTTGCCATCATAATCCATATAGAAACAGTTTATATTGAAAGGTGAGACAACTGTCTTCTTTTCGAATAATTCCGGTTTTGATAAGCGTGGTCGACCTCCTGATGTATGAAAGACTCGATATGCGCGAAGGAAGGGCGACGTAACGATAAGGTCACCAGGACTGAACAAATGCCATAGATCAGCGAAGGCAATCTCTTTGAGGGTGCCATCCTCGATTTGTTGTCGGAGATCGAAGACATATTTGAGGTCGTTGTCCATGAACTCGACGAGGCACTTTAGATGAAGCACTCTTGTCTCAAGGCATTCGAGTGGGGCTTCGTGAGGTGGGAATACGACATTACACACCTCGCAAGGAACCGATGAAGATCTGTTCAGAATTTCGCCGCTCTCCGGTGTCATCTCCACATCAACTTGATGGGGGTTTGTGTCAAGCTCTTTTGTCTGCTCTTTCACAGCACTATGATCTCTAGATCTCATCATTTCTTCAAGAATTCCCAGCCTCTGCCTAATTGCACCCTCATACTCAACAAGCAACTTCCAAGGTCCTATCAAAACCCTCCGTTGCTCACTGATCTCAAGTCCTACCCCTGCTCCAACTACTATCCTCAACTCATCTCTCAAAGCTTCCGAATTTATGGCTAATCTAACCACCCTTCCGTTGTCCACCGCAACATCCAGAACATGTCTTCCCCTTTGCTCCATATGCTTTACTCCTACCCACTCTTTTATATCAACCCTGTTGATATCAAGCTTCAGTTCAGCACCTCTCGTCGCTCGGCGAACTTCGATGATTTTAGGTGATGATGCTCGCTCGAGATGAGGCGGCGGTGGAGGTGTGAAATCGAAGTCACGATGGGCGGGATTGCGTTTAGTGCGTAAAGCACTAGTTGCAGCCCACAAGAAATCTTGCTCATATTCGGGGACCCAGCGTTGGAACAAAACATAATCCTGATCCTATTGAATTTTGTAATATTAGCAATTCCCTTCTCGTACATCGGAAGATGAAAACTTACGCCATCATCGAGCGTATAATCTATCTTTTGGTTTTTCAAGACCTCAATAGACAAGTGGCGGCGATGCATGCGAGTCCAAATAGGGCGACTCTCAGGTTTTTTCATGGCGAGATCCGTCTGGTTAGCGGTCAATTCTCTGTAAATTGTCAGAGTGTAGTTCATAGTTTTTGGATACTGTATAAACTGACACTTTGCCATCAATCTCTTTGACATAATTGGCATCCTTCTGTCCATCTTTCTTGTCTTCATTTTCCTCCTTCTCCTCTTTCCCCTCACCACCCATAAACTTATTATCCACCCTCTCACTTACATCCCGTTCGACCTGGTCCTTAATATCCTCTAAAGGCTGCGTGACATGTTCAAACCCATCAGAATCCATGACTTCAATATTGCTTTCGCTCATCATTCAAGGATTCTATTCTCAAAAGTCATTGTCTAAAATGCAGCAAAAAGTCCCTCTCTTAACAATTCCCAGAATCTAGGCAACAGTTCCCATGGGCTCTTCTCCGAAGCCTCGCATCTCAGCTCATAGGTTGTGTAAAAAGTCGAGAATTTTGATTTGTGGGCACATTTAGGGCTGCAGGAAATATGCAGTGTTTCTTGGCGTGGGGCTGACAACTTCACCGAATAGGCTGCATGTCAGCGCTCTACATATTGATTAGCGACCTGCTACTTGACAAATGGAGATTTTTCAGCGATTCAAGATACTTGAAGACAAAAAGTTAGATTCAATTTTGGTTATGGTAGTAGAATTTGGTATTTTAAACACTACATGAGACAAGGCATTTTCAATAGTCATAGTATTGCATTTCATCTAAGAGATATTTCATAAAGTCGATTGGTTACCATCAGAAAGTCACGAATAACTTGCACCTCTCGCCAGAGTTACTAGCCATCGTTATCCATCTTGAATCATCCGCCATGTTCCTGGCTAAAACACCCTCAACCATACTCCTGTCCAACCAACCACCTGAAGCCCAACAAAGTCTACCATTTTGCTCCGTCGAAGAGTTGTGCCAATCCCTTGTACATATCCAAAGGAGTCCCATCCTCATGACATGGAAGCAGCGCGCCTATTACAGGAAGCCACAATCTAGGTCCATCTCCAAAACGCTCCACCCAGCCCAACATAGCAGGTACCACTTCAACCTTACTCCAGTACTCCACAGTAGCACTTTCGCCTAGCTTCTCCTCTTGGTCGACATATTGCTTCAACTCGTCCGTTAATCGATGCGCATCCAACATTGCTTGATCAATTCGCTGCTGTGCGTGTTCAGGATCCCGAAAGAAATATCTTCTGGATAGCTCATATTCAAACTCCAAGAACCTAAAGTCATCATCTATTGCAAGAATTCGCTTCTCTGTTTCTGATTGGCGTCTAATATCCACGTACTTAGGTTCCACTGTTTTTGCACCAATGAGGAAATAGAGTTTCTCAAGTGCTTGGCAATTTTCTCCGATGGTATCGAAGAGTTCCCGAAAGAAACCTGATGCTCTCTCATCATCCCAATGAAAGACATCATATAGATCATCTAGAGCTATATGTTTAAAGCTGTGGAGAAGACTTATAGAGCCGCCAAATTTGTATAACTCGAGAAGAACTTCAGAGCAGATCATAAATATATCGACCGCAGGTCGGATATATGTGTAATGAAGTCCACGATGAGGATTCATCTTCAACCGAAAAATAAAAGTGCCCTTTGGTATCTCGATATCTGTTTCTAGCATATGAGTTTGACCACTGCCTGGAAGAAACAACTCGATCCTCTTAAATCCGGCACGAGAAACTGCCTCATTGGAGGATTTACAAGCTTTTAAAAGTGGCATCAGACCTGGAAACTTGGATACAGCAGGATCGACGATTGTTTTAAAGTATCCGCGCTCAAGTAGATGATGGGGAGGGAATGTCCGAATAGTAACATAGAAATCTAAGATTTGCGAAGACGGCAAGTTTTTCTCAAAGATCATGCCTTGAATTTCCCGAGGAAAGTTTCCAAACTTGTGGAATGTCTTATTAGCGATTGAGTTGAGATCGGACGGATGAGTGTCAGCTAGAAAATTGTAATTAGTAAAAAAGAATAGACATGGTAGAAGCTTTAAGATCTTACAGTGTTCTTCTCGAATCTCTCCATCTTCTAAATCCTGCAAAGACATGTTGTTTGATTGCAAGTTGATTGCAAGTTGATTGCAAGTTGATTGCAAGTTGATTGCAAGTTGATTGCAAGTTGATTGCACTCGTTGATTGATTTGCTGTTTTTCCTAGATCCAGAAAAGGAAAAGCGACGGTGATGCGATGCGATGTGATGTGATTGTGTTTATTGAAAGTTTTGTTGTGAGTTGAGTAGGCGTGGATGCAAAGATTATATATATACACAAAATCAGTACGGTAATGAGGCTGTTTCGAGTTAGCTCTAACTTCTGATCCAGTCTAAGGCACAAATATTGAATGCATTACTACAGTAATTGCAGTATTGAACTACGATCGTAAAGAACTATCAACGTATTGTATTGAACTATGACCTCATTGATCGAACATCCGAATTAGAAGCCTGCCGTAGTAACCATTTGTGTTTGTGGCAGCATACAAGCAACTCTAAATCCAGGCCTGAGGAGGATTGACGCATCAAACTTTGCCCTGGCCTGGTTATATATATGAGCCGTACTTTCATTTTTTTCATGCCAGAACTTACCAAATCTCCACTCTCCCTATATTCACTTGAGCCGGTTAGTTTCCACTACACCAATCCCAAGCCGTACCTTAGCTTATGATATAGCCTAGTTTGTAAAGTTCGAGGAGCTTCAATCTCCATTCAAACTAACCACGGTCCAGATATCACAACCAGAATACAGTCTTCATACCTTATACAGCCACTTAGCGCGCTTTATTGATACAGCACCGTACCTGTAATTAGTATATAGGATCCCCCTTTGAACCTATTAAGCTCCTCCAATTCATCTTCCCTAGATTCCACAACATACACCCAAGACGAATCAAGTCCTTCGAAACTAAACCGCACCTTTATCGATTCAATAACTCATTGAGTTATCATAGATCATACCTTCCACTCAGACTTTTCGATTAATTTCATCCAAGGAATCTAAAATGTCTAAAGCAATCATGAATACCGCTACTTCAAGCTGGTTCTCTCCATCCGGAGCCCGGGCCTACAGAGCCGTCAGAAGATCCAGTGACCGCGGAACGTTCTGGATGTTCCCATTCCTCCCTCTCGAGATTCAAGTTATGATTTTGAATTATGCGACCCCGTCACCACGAATCCTCCCACTCAGATTCCAGTCCAACTTTGAAGACTGGAACAGCCTTGTCTTGAGTGTAAAGATCTTACCCGATCCATATTTGACACCCCTTATGAAGGCATGCTGGATGTTTAACGCCCAGATCAACCGGGATTACAAGAAGATTGAAGTCCAGCCCTTTGGCACAAATACGGACACGCAATTCACCTCCGCACTAAAAGAAGTATTCCCGTCTGTCGACCAGGACTGGGAAGCTAAACCTGATATTGAATACAAATTTGTGACTGGGGGTATTAGACGTATCTCGCTAAAGCATGTGTATCTTCATCCTGATCAAGATATCCTATACATGAATTATCGGGAACTTTTCTTGCTTTACTCGCTCGGCGGTTCTGTCAATATGTCCAACGTCACTAATCTCGCTCTCAATGTAGCTGAACAAGTCTGGGACTACAGTTGGCTTGGATTCGAAGACATTGAAGCGAAATATCTGATGTATGGAATGATCAGCCAACAATGTCCCGCTCTCCAGAAATTTTTCCTCATTCTGCGGTACAAAAAGATATCCCTCCTGATAGAAGAACCCGAAAGGAGAATTGATGCTGATCATATCTTCTTCGAAATCGACGAGGACTTTGCGGATTTACCTTTCGAAAACAATGCAGGATTGCGAGTTTTGGGGTATCCACCGGCGATGGCTGAACTTTGTGATCAGGCCAAAAAGATTAATACCGAGTTCAGGAAGTGTTTGATTCCATCAGATGAAGGATATGCACTTGATGAGGCTGCCTTGAAGTTCTGGCAGAAGCGAGCTCCTGTTCCTAGCTTAATTGCTCGATTGGATCGGGATGAGAAGTGGCGTGAAAGGTTGGCACAATGTGCTGAGCCAAGAATTTACTTGAGAGATATCAGGGCTTACTTGCCTTGTCACATTGATGGTACTTATTTTCATGAGTACAAGGGTTTAGCTCAAATTTTTGAGGGTGCTCCATGGTAGATTGAGTAGAAGTGGAAGGCAATTCGGCTAGAAAGGGGTGATGGATATTGCAGCTTGCAGAAAACATTTGGCTGAGGAGGAATCATTCTGGATAGGAATGATATATTATGAATGGTAGATCAGAAATTTTATCGCTTATGGAGATATGGCGAATGATAATAATAGTATTGAAACCTCAACATGAAGGCAAGGAAGAAAGGTCAGCGCCCTGGAAAGCAGTTCGTAAATACTAAATAGTCTTTTTTAACAATACCGTAAATAATTGCAAAACATACACACTTGCTTCTGGAAAATTAGTGCTATGAATTTTTAGTTTCGAGAATGACATTCTTTGCAAAATCTCAAGTTGATAATTCCGCCCGTTGACGATCATATTCTAATTTCCTCGCAACAGCAAAATGTTTTTTTTTTCAATTTCCATTCCGTATTCCCTCATTCTTATTCCAACATGAAATACGAAATGCCCAAACCACCAGAAAAATCACTCCGATACAAGAATACCCAGAAGTCCCCAATCTCGACCTGCTGTTATTGAAAGCGAACACTGGAAGACGTGGGAATCTAGCTGCTCTATATTTGCCTCGAGATGCGTTTCTATTTTACACGATCTTTTAACAATCTTCTTCGAGATATTCCATTATACTGCTAAGTGATGCAAATCAAAACTTCCATATGGCCCAAGCGATGAAGCTTGTTCACACAAGGCCACAGAGACAGCGTCGTAGAATTAGGCTCATATGCTTGATAGCAGGTTATTTAGTATCATAGCTACCTGAAGAAACCAGTCATACGATGTCTACCTAGGAAGAATCATGAGTGATAGATGGCTATTATAAATTCACAGAGAAAAAGGAGAAAAAGGGTGAAAATGAAGCATTTTGTCTAACTAATATCACCATCTAAACCACAAATCAATAACTCTTACAGTACCCAGATTAGACCTATAACAAAACTAGAACTACTGCACGCGAAATATTACAATGGGCTTTAGGAGCCTAGTTTGAATAATATCATCTAATCCATCATTTCATACTATCCAAGTATTCATATCACAATCATTTTGCACAGAATTATTTCTCATCTCACATCCCATCCCATACCCTCCACAGGAAACCACTCTCCTTCCATAGGTACTCCAACCAATCTATAGCAGATCGCCCTATGTACCCCCTCCAAACCTCCCAGACATACCTAGTACATATATACCCCCATCCAAACCAAATTCAAAACTTCAAGACCCCAATACCTAATCCACACTTTCAACTCTCAACACTCCCAAACACAATCACGCTCCCCTCAAACTCACCCATTCACCCCCATCTCCAACCTTCAAAATTCACACAATTCACACAGTTCAAACAGTTCAAACAATTCAAACCACATCACCATCATCCACTTCCCCCTCCTTTCCCCAACCTCATCCCCTTTCACTCCCCGCTTCTTCACTCCCCGCTTCTTCACTTACCCCCATCCTATCACATAACATACAAAAAATTCAACAATTCTCATCTCATGCGCCATCACTTTGTCGTTTTATTATTCACTAGGTATTATCTACAATATAGCTTCGAACATCCAATCACTTATTAGCACATTCATTAGTCCATCCATTAGTCCATTCACCAGCCTCCATAACCCAATAAATCCCACGACCAAACCTCCAATACTAAACAGACCACTAAATCATATATAAAAACATGTCTATCCACTAGATGCAGATCCCGGTCCGAGTCCGTGTACATAATAAGCAACGATAAGAAACCCAGCAACTATGTTTTCCGTAAAAAAAAAACAAGAGACAAATCAACCAGGCTATTATTTTCACTTGATATAAACACGTATTACGGGTATGCATAAGAGATGCGGAGTAAGTTGAAGAAATGTAAAGGGAAGTAAGAATGGATAGAGTCATCAATCATAATGTAAACAAGATCTCTCTCTCTCTCTCTCTATCCTAACCATAGCCAACAATCGCGCAGACCAAAACGCCAATGCAATCTTTAGGATACAATATGATAACTCCTCCAACTCCATCCACATTATATACCCCCAATCCCCAAGCCCCCGACGCCATATCCCACTCATCACCCACCCCTACCCTCAGCCACCTCACTTCCTCCTCCCCCTAACTCCCTCCTCCAACCTCTTAATACCCTTCAGCAACCCCATCCCTTTCTCACAATTCGCCTCTAACCACACCTCCATCTCCTCCCTCATAACCCTCATGCCCCTAATAACCGGCATTCTCCCACCCTCCTCCCCATCCACATAACCTTGCGGATTCAACAACAGATCAAAAACGCCTGCCCAGATTTCCGTCTGCCAGTACCTCTTTAACCCTTCCTTGATTTTCCATTTGCGTAATCCGCCACCTCCGCCCAAACCACCAATTCCGTCTCCACCTCCAGGCCTCTCGGCAATGGTATCTATATACTTACCAAAAAGCATCGAATGAATAATTCCCGCCAAACCATGATAATCGATCTGATAAGTCCACGGTCTCAACTCTCTCATCTCTGCACAATCTTGGGGTCCAGTCTTCCAATCCGCAATAAATTGTACCTCGGGTTTGAAACATTTCATATCAATGCCTCTCCCGAAATCAATAAGCGAGATACCCTTTTTATTCCAACATTCACTACCATCTCTCTTGTATTTCGGACTCCAGACATCTTCATCTGATAGGGCGTCGAAACGCACGAGACAATTATCTGCTTTGAGATCACCATGGAGGATTCCTTTTGAATGGAGAGCTTCGATTGTACGGAAGAGTTCGATGGCGAAGAACATGACGAGGAGTTCGTCCATGACACCACCGGGGGATTTGGCGTCTGCACGGGAGATGTTGATGATATCTAAGAGTGTGCCTTGATCTCGATATTCTTCTATTAGGTAGCATTCGTCATTGTAGAGATGCATTTCGTAAACGTCGATTATACTTTCTGCTGGACGAGAAACTCCTAATCTTCGTTTTGCTTGGCGCATGATGTAGAATTCCCAGGCACTAGGTGGATCTTCCATTTTGAGTGCTTCTAATGATTTGCGGTTGAAGTGATCGAAGGCTCCTTTACCCATAACTGCTGGAGTTTCGTTCTCATCTTGTTCGTCTCCTTCTGTTGCACTTTCGAGTAGAAAGACAGGCGCAAATGCACCAGCACCAAGTTGTCGCTTTAATGTGTAATATCGGTCTGTGCCCGGAAATTCTAGGATAGGGGCTGCAGAGATGCTAGTTCTGTCGCCCTTTCCTGCCTTCGAAACAGCTTTTGCATACTTCTTCAAATCCGCCGATTGGCCCCTTGCTTCATCATGCTGAAAGAACCCCTCGTAAGAGCTAAGAGGTGGCTGCAACTTCTCAAAAATATTTTGACGGATACTATCGTCCACTGGATTACATTGCGAGTCGTGGATAATAGGTCCTTTTGGTGCAATTTCCTTAGCGAATGTTGTCGAATTTGATAAAGGTCTTTTCTTGCCCAATTGGGGTTGAGGAATCCTATCAATAGATTTTGCTTCATTGATAATTTCCCTTAATGGACTACTACTCTCATCATCCTGGAACACTTGGATCTTTGAGCCACTACCTCTGCTCGGACTAGTTGTAGAATTAAAGTAATTTTTCTGGTCTCTAATCGTTGGTAAGCCAAGAGAAGATTCAGTCCTCTCAACGATCGGCGTCATGAAAGGAAGTCGGTTTTGGGAAGCTTGAGCAGGATCTCGATATGGGTGAGTTGGTGGATCATAATCTTCCGGAGGTATTGGAACAAAACTCGTCGTTGAATTGGAAGGTCCATCCTCAGATATCGGAGTTATGAGCTCGTCGTTTTCTTCGATTTCACTAGGAATGGCTACCTTGATAGCCTCAAACTCTTCATCTTCCGCATCGGAGAAAGTTGAAGCTCTAGTTTCATCCTCATTATCCATATCCGGGGCATCCTTCCGGGCTGTAAACTCAGTCCATTCGCTTTCACTCTTTACATCAGTAGTTTCGTCATCATCACCGGCTTCACTTGTACCACCACATCTCCCTGTCATTGTACTTTCCCCTCCACTCGTGTAATCACCATCAGTCATATCACCATCATCGTCATCACTTTCCTCTTCTTCTTCCTCTTCCTCCTCATCGGCTGGTTTGAGGGGTTGATTGAAGATTTCATAAATTTCATCAGTTGCTGCCTTGGTATGAAGAGTCATCGTCTGTTCTTTTGATGATTTTCTCTTGGTCATCTTTTTCCCAGTCGGCGAAGACAGTTTGGCGCTGACTACTAATTGTTAGCTTTGGACGTCGCTCGGATTCTATTAGAAGACTCACTAATTTGCGTCTTATTGACCTCCTTAACTTTCATCCGCCTATGCTTAGTTTCCCTATTGTGTTCTTTCTTTGCTCCATTCTCATCCAGGTAAACAGGATCCCGAGGGATGACAAGTTTCTCCGGACCATTTTCATCTCGATCAACTGGATCTCGAGCAATGACAAGTTTCTCGGGGATTTGTTGTGTAATAGTTTCAATACTAATGTTAGATTCCTGTGTTGGTTCATTTGATACGGGCTCCTCCAGTGGTATATCTAATTCTTGTTCCCAAACTTTATCCAACCATCCACGATGAGCAGCACGTAACTCCTCAAAACTCAACTCCGTGCCAATCTTATCTGGAGTAGGATATACAGCTTCGAGATTAACAAAAATTCTTTCACTTCTCCCGTTTTTAGGATTAATAGTCACTTGTTGCAATTCTGGATTTGTGATTTGAGGTAATGGTATAGACTGAAATACATAACGCCATGATTGCCAAAAATTAGTCCTATGATCATCAACATACGCATAACAAGGGACAGAAAGGGAGAAAAAACATACCTCGTCCTTGAAGATTGGTATCTTTGTGCTGCTCTTCTTTCCACCAGCTTGTAAGGTCTCTCCAACCCATGGTTTTGGTTCTATCCTATTTTCCTTCTTTCTATCTGCCAATGACCCTATACTTTGCCATCCTGCTCCTGGAGAAGCTGAGACTGCTGGGGAAGCTCCGCTCTCATCATCCGAGAATATCTTTAACTTCTGCTTACCACTCTTTGTTGTCGATGAGCCACCCACACCCGCAGATGGTCTCGGTGCTTGAGGATCCTCAGGGGCGGCCCCAACTGCAGCATATGGGTCGATTTTCGCAGCAAGGGCAGGCCGCACGGTAGGTAATGCCGGCGAAGAAGGTTCATTACTGCTATCGGGCCTAGCTGCAAATCTTTCCTGGAACTCGTTGAATTTGCGCAACAAACGTGGTGCCGGTCTAGCCTCCTTATCAATACCCAACTGGTAAACTTCCTCTGCTTGTATCCATCTCCCAGCACCCTCCAACCATCCTGCAAATTCTTCATAAAATAATGCCAAACCTTCACCAATATTATGACGAGCCAAAAAGGCAAATGTTTCGCGGGGCGTATCGGAGAAAAATCGTATATATGAAAGCCAAAGCTTTAGGTATCTTGGATCATTTTTATATTGTGGAGAATTGAGGAATGTTTTCGTTGCGCGCTCAAGAAGAGGGGCGAGTTGTGAATTGGGTGTTGCTTGTGCGGAAGGGTATGCATCGAGTGTCCATTTAACATATCTATCAAAGATATCTAATGGATCGTCTGATTCATTGATATTGACTAATTCTGCTTCATACTCTTCTCTAATCGCATCGTTCAGATTTCTTGTATCGGATGGTGTAGGTGTTGAGAGGGGTTGTAGAGGTGATGGGGAGAATATCTTTACGAGGTTTCGTGCTGATCGTCCTTGTGGTAATGATTGAATATTTTCTTTTTGATTCTCAATTATATCAAAGTCAATTAAATCCTCTGAGGTAGACATGGTGAGGTTATTGAGTGATTGTTGGCCGTTGATATGTTTTTTGCCGTTATTTTTTTGAAGTTGTTCGGGCTCATAAGATAAGAAGAAGTCGAGGGACTGTGGGTTGTTTACATTTCTTTTGTTTACCCCACTGCCCTAGCAACCTTGGAATACTTGTACAACAAAAAAGCATCTATAAATATATCTCAGTGAGGATATATATATATAAATATATATAAATACATATAAATACATATAAATACATATACCTAGCATTTACATATCTACATCTATTAATGGCAAATTTGTACAGTACAAAATATCGAATCCTGTCTCTATATCTATTACAGATCTCACCACCTGCATCAAATACCTAAGACTGTGAAGTTCAAGGACCATCTGAATTCTGTCTCCGATACCGTTCCTCACGCTTTTCACATTCCATCTTATCCAACTTGTCCAACACAATCCTCATCTTCGGAGGCTTCCAATTTAGGTCATTCTTCTCAGACTCGATAAACTCAAAACACTCTTGGAACGCCAACATCATTCTTGACGGTGTCATATCCCATCTTGACGCATGATCCCGCCAAATTCCTTCGATTGGGAAATCCGGGTGATCAATCCACTCAGGTCCCGCCCTCGTATAACGATATTGTGTATAATCGACAATCCAGGTGAATGTTTTAAGTTTGGGGAATCCAGATATCCATCTGGCCATGTCCATCCAACTCCAATCTTCCCCGCGGCGTCTCACACATTTATGCCAATCCCAGCGAACCGAGCAGGCGTTCATCGAGCACGCCAGATGTTGCACGGCTTGCATTCTGAATTGGAATTCCGGGTTTCCACGAACAAAACTCATGTCCGGTTGTCTTGCACGGATTGTGCTGGCACTGTGCACATCTGGATGAAGACATTCCAAAGAAAGCCAGTATGGGACATGAATGATATCCCTCGATGGATTCCACCAAGTATGTTTGTTCTCACCCCCGAGCTCGTCAGTTACATTGTCCCAAATGTCTTTCCGATAAAATTTCGTAGTTTCTACTCGTGATTCTTGACAAATGTGTAAGAGATTCAAGGGAGGAAGATGATGAAAGGAATAAATATCAAAATTATAATGGGATAAGTCTGCATTGACTTTGAATGGCAGTATTCGCCCCTCCGGAAGACAAAATTTCCAGATCTTAATACGAATTTCAGGTGGAAGATCCCAGAAACCCTTAAGTGATTCCTTTGAACTGGTCATATTTGAATATAAATTTTTCGATCCAGCTGTTCTGTACGCTCTCTGTATGATTTGTGTTAATGGACAGATTACAACAACTAGATGAAGTGGTGTGGCTCTATCCGAGCTCTGATAAAATCACACCCAAAGATTTCCACCAAGTACAACAAAATTTAACAAGGTTTCAATTCACAACCAAATACCCTATCTATCTTAAAGATCCTATGTTTTGATCTATCAGGAAAAGGGTTTTCATTTAAACACAATACCATCAAGCACTCGGTCACAACCAATATCCCAAAATTGTCCTAAATGAAATTTCATTAAAGAATCTATGAACCGCTATGCTAGTCATTATCGAGTGGATGGGTTAAGTAGATCGGGTAGATTAATGGTGATATAATGTGATGTGATGTTATATTGGACTTCATGGGAGGGGGAGTAGGGGTATATGTGACGCTGTCGGTTACAGTGACAGTCTTTGTGGAAAGAGAACCATTGTTGATGATAATTGTGATATCAACAATGTTCACCTCGATCACAATGTTATTCTCGTAAGTGGCAACTGTGCATTGCTTCTTGTTTCCGGAGCCAGTGGGGTAGACCCAGACTGTTGATTTGCTCCCTTCATATTTGACATAGGTGACGGTTCCACCAGCTGTGGTGACATAGTCTGATGTAACGGGGTCATTAGCTGTAGTCGTGGGGTAGACTGGATCTGGACCAGTCTGGTAGCCACCAGATCCATTCTCAGTTATAGTGAACATTTTGGTAACAGTAGACTGAGGAACGCCAGTGCAAACAACCGGGACCGTTTCAGTATAAAGTTGGGCGGAAGTAAGAGCGAAAATACCGCCAACGGTGGAAATGCTTGAGAACTTCATGATGAAAGGAAATAGAATCTAACTGTCGAAAGAGATTGAAAAGTAGAAGTTGAATGTAAATATGAAGATCCAAACAAGAGAAAAAATCTAACGATTTTTATAAGGAAAAAAAGGCTGATAAAGACGAAAGTATATAGGAAATTGAATAAGATGCAAAATGAGATGAAGAATGAGAGGAAATTCGGAGAAAGTGCAGTTACTTATGTGAAGATATTTCCAAGTCGGCGATGATGAGATGATGACCAGTTTGACTATTGTAGGGCTGATATCCAAGTAAATCACCAGCCACTCGCATATAGAGGTATCCGAAGGCTGTGCTCACGTACAACGCCATGATGAATTTAGATGAAGAGATGTTCGGTTGCGGCTGTCGGTTGAGATGATCGCCAAATGGGTAAAATTCCGCTTTTTCATCATTACCTATGCTAAGATGCACATCTCATTTTCGAGTGATCATATAAACGCATTTCGAATTGATCATCTGATTGGTAGCCATACACTTCAGCACTCACTGACTGTAGTCCGTCCCTTCGCTGAACATCCGGATCATATCCCAAGATCTTCTTTCGTTGACTGGTCCTAAACTGATAGGATAGTGAGAGTGGCATGATGCTCATGAAATGTATGCTGTTTGGTCGCCTCGTATACATGTTAGGACCTTGATATCATTAAACAACTCGTATTTTTGCGTTGAATTGTCGACAGCTCGATCGACGGGCCTAATTATAAAATACTAGATCATAACAAAATCTCAATTGAGAAAAGCCGTTATGGTGATGACAGTAATATTTAGTCGTATGCTGGAATATAAATATATAAATATAGATTTGTTAGATTTGTTGATCGCGTGACTCTCAGGTACGGAACGGAATATTATTTTTCCTTGTCTCAGATAGAAAAGCTTAATCAAAAATAAGCTTTTACACCCATACTAGGTTAAAGTCTTATATTTATCATGTTATGAATATCCTTCAATTTGATTCGCAAGCCTTTTCGATGAGTGTTATACGAGTATCATATGAGTATCACATATAAGTATCTTTCATTCAGTCAATTATCATTCAACATCTCCCTTCCTGTTGTTTGCTCCATCAACTTCATCATCAAAATTATGTTAAGATCAGACGGCGGTGATGTATGGAGTACGGAGTACCGGGTATTGCTCTATACACAAATTCAATCTGTTGCTGACATTACATAGAGTACTTCGTATATGTAACATCTACGATAGGTAGTTGCCGCTTCTCATTATCCCTTGTCTTAAACCTTACTGAGAATTAACTTCTTATCCTCGCACCCATCCTCGACACATCACATTCCACGCACAGCTTCCTTACTTTAGCGCAGGGCCGCGTAAGGTTAAATAACTACTAGGGAAAAAGGAAGGGGAAATGATACCAGGGGTACGGTACGGTACAGTACAGTACAGAGTACAAGTATGTGGTAATCTATCATCTCTACGAGTCTAAAACCTTTCTTCCATTCTTCTTCTTCTCGTCTTTTTCTACGCGGTATCATCTTCCTTTATTTCTAGATTTCGGTTTCTTTTCATAGGTAAGGAGTGAGGAATTGGGATTTTTAGAAATTTTTGTTAGGATGCTGGCGACGAAATCTACGGGAATGGCATCATGGAGTCTTGGAAATAGAATGAGGCCAATGGTTATAGCCGGAGTCTTTCTTAGTCTTACTCTTGTTTACGGGTATGTATAAAATCTTCCCTCCTTATGCAGCATCTGCAATGGTATCTTTGTTAAATACATAAAATCTAATTGTCTCAAACCAGGTTCGCATATCATTTGAACAATGATGAAGCTCACTCACAGCTCCTCAAGACCCCTACGAATGGGCCTGCTACGATCGTTAAGACCCAAACCATAGAATATACAGTGACGCATCCCAGTGCATCAATCTCTATTTCTACAACAACCATATATGCCTCTCCAACTCCAACTCTTGATCCTACAAAACTTGCATTTATGGTGGAGACTCGCCCACTTCCACATCTACCTCTTCAACTCACGCATATGACAAGCGTTATCCCACCAGAATGGACCTTTAAATTCATGGGCAGCAATACTTCCATCGAATATCTTCTTGGTTTCCACCATCTGCGATATCTTGTGGCCTCGAACAAGCTCACCCTGATTCCTCTTCCCTCCCACTGGGATGTCACAAGTCGTGAATCCATATCCCAAATGTTTACGGATCCTGAGTTATACAAGTCTCTCTCTCCAGCCGAGCATCTCCTTGTCTTCCAACCCGATTCTATATTTTGCACCAAAGCTCCTACAACTCTCAACGATTTCATACAATACGATTACATTGGAGCTCCGTGGTCTACAACATCTAAGTATGGTGGAAACGGAGGTCTTTCTCTTCGACGTGTATCATCCATATTAAAGGCGTTGGAGAAACAGAGGCGCATACCAGGAGATGGACAGCTTGAGGATCTTTGGCTCAGTAATAAGATTAATAGCTTGGAGGGTAGCAACATGGCGAACGCGACAGTGAGCAAGTCGTTCAGTGTTGAAAGTGTATGGGACGAAGCTCCGTTGGGTTATCATATTGGGTGGTTGGGTGTACATCATGAACAGGTTAGTCATTTTCATAATCATTTCTTCTGTCTTTGCATGCGGCAAACGTCTATCTATCTTCCCCCTTTGGCATTATTTCCAAAAGAAATCCACGTTTTTCTTCGCCATCGTCATCATCATCATGATATATCTACGGCAGTTCGGAACTTTTAGACAGAACTCCTGTTCAACAATCGAATTATTTTTGAAGATTTCAACTTATCTCGGATAATCAATTCATCGCAGAGGTTCAATTCATCTGAAAGATTTGAATCTTTTTGTATATTGATTTATTTGAAAAATTTGATTCATTCGAGATTGGATTCTTCAATCCCTCGATAAACTGCCATATATATCCACCATCCCTGCCATTACACCTCATCCATCTATCAAGCCAAAGGAACATGACCAAATAACTAACAAAAAGCACTTCACAGATCTGGGATAAACCCGAATATGTCTCCCACATAATGAACTATTGTCCCGAAGTAAAAATCATCTTGGGTATGAAATTAGATAATGACAAGCCCCAAGGCGTCTCTTAATCCTTTGAACTTTTCTCTTCCTATCCCACTGAATACCTTCTGTGTACGTACGTATTTGATCTCTCCGATGAGCCATCTCCAGAATAAAAACAAAGAAACCAAATTTGAACGAAAGAGAAGAAAAACAAATCATACATGCGGCCTCGTACCCCCTAATAATCTCCCCGGTCTACTCCCATTCCCATTCCCATTGCCACTGCCACTGTTTGAAGGAGAGTGAGAGTGAGAATGAGAATGAGAGTGGTGCGAATGATGTGTACTTGTCCCATGGTTTGTAGGCTGCGCAAGTCCGATGTTATTATTGTTTAGGCGATTTGGAACGACGCCTTGGATGGGGAGGTTTGGGTTTGCGGCTCCTTGGGCACCTTGAGCACCTTGAGAACCTGGAGCACCTGAACTTATTATAAGATACGGTGCACCCACCGCATTCCCCCCTCCACCTCCACCTCCACCCCCATTACCACCCGTCATCATCGCCCCTCCCTGTCCTCCTCCGCTCAAATTCCCAATCAATCCACCCCCATTCCCTGCATGCAGCGCCCCCACACTCAGATATTCGAAAAGAATGGCCCTCTTCGCCTCATTGCTCGCTTCGTCCGATTGCAGTCCGTGGATATTGCAATTGGTACAGGGGTGTGTGGTGTGGTGGTGGGCGTTGGGACAGTGTGCGAAGGCTTTTTTGGGGGGGAGAGGGTTGTTAGTTTTGGGTGTGTTTGTGGTTGTGGTTGATATGAAGAGGTAGGGGATGGGGGATGGGGAAATGGGGAGATGAGAGGTGAAAAGAAACGAATGTGAAGGGATAGAGGAGTAGGGAAGTGGAAGGGGAGGAAAGAGGAGAGAAAACAAACCAGCAATAGCGGGATCGTTCGAACTCAAATGCGCCAGCGCCGCCGGATCAATAGTAGGATAATGCATAACAGCTGCTCGTGGATTACGTGTGGGCTTCGGTAGAGTTTTAGGGAGACCGTAGGCGGAGAGGAGGGCGTTGAGTGTTTGTGCTGTTGGAGAGAGAGTAATTTAGTTTCTTTTCCCTTTTCTTTCTCGTTTTCTTTGGGGGGCTTGATTTATGAGAGGCGAGGAAAGAGGGAATGGAGAGGTAGTATTTAAGGGAAAAGGGGTGGGGGAAGAGAAAAGAGGTTATGAAAGAAGAAAAGAAAGGGAAACCAAACCATCCATCCCCATAAAATCCCGAACCTTCAACGGAAGTTCAAAGCCCCTTGGAATCCTCCCGTCCGCGCCTACTTTTGGATGGATCTCGGCGTTTAGCATGGATTTTCTTATCATGCCGTTTGCGAGTTGGGCGCAGACGTTTACTCTGGGGTTGAGTTAGTTGATGGGATCGAGGCGGATTGATGGGGAGATGAGGGATGGGAAAGGGAGTATAGAGGAAGGGGAGAATAGATAGCAATAGGAGAACAAACCGTCTTATTGTCTCAATCGTAGTATCATCTATTACTATCCTGTTTCTCCTCATGTGTGGATTGGAGGAACCCGAGTCGGAATCTGAGTCAGAGGTAAGGATTGCTCGTCTATTCATCCCATTTCCATTACCACCGTTTCCACCACTATTTCCATTCCCTCTACCACTGTTCCCAGTACCCCCACTGCCGCGTCCATTCCCACCACTCCCACCTCTTCCCCTCGCTCGATCTTGCGACCTATCCCTATCCCTCGACCTCGATGGATTCCTTCCATTTCCATTTCCAGAGCCTCCATTTCCAGAACCTCCACTCCCAGAACCTCCACTCCCAGAATCCCTACTTTGCGACATCAACCGCGCAATACTGGCTGCCATTCCAGGCGGTAAATTAATTTGTAGATAGCGTTGCAGGACATCGCGGATGAGATCTGCGACGGGGATGTTGGTTGGATTTGTTGGGTTATGTGGATTATTAGGGGTCTGTAGATTTGATCCAGCGACATGATTGGAGGAGCTCCGTGGGATTTGATATTGATAACGAGAGGGGGAGGGGGAGCGGGAGGAAGAGGGAGAACGGTGGCGGTGGCGGTGGTGCTGGTTGTGGTTTTGATTGTGGTTATGGTGGGGATGGGAATGAGGATTAGGGTGGTGGGGATAATTCATGATGGTTTGGGGTTTGGGGACGGGGACCAGGGCGAGAGTTTGAGATTGTGGGGGA
>NGKJ01000013.1:42197-94207 GCA_002162495.1 Myriosclerotinia curreyana
GGGGGAGGGGAGGAGGAGCGGGAAGAAGAAGTGGGTAGGAGAAAATGAACGTGTGCGTGGGAGTGTGGTGGAGAAGGAGTTCTTGGTGGTGAGGTTCCTGGTGGAGGAGTAAGAAAATGAACGTGTGCGTGGGAGTGTGGCGGAGAAGGGATTCTTGGTGGAGGGGCCAGAAGGTGAATGTGGGTATGCGGTTGGGGTGGTGGAGTAGGAGTTCTCGGTGGAGGAGCGAGAAGGTGGATATGAGTATGTGGTGGAGAAGGGGTTCTTGGTGCAGGAGGAATAAGAACGCGAGGAGGTAGGACGCGAATATGATGAATAGGAGGAGAAGGGGGAGGCGAGGGAATATATTGCTGCGGAAGAGCTTGCAAAAGATGTATATGTTGCCTCGGCGGTGACCTTGGATGAGCAAGAGGGAAATAGACTTCCGGCTCTGGTTCTACGAAATGTATGTGCGAAGACGAAGGTTCACGTCTGAGTATCGGTTCAAACGGCACTCTTTGAAGTCCTCGTGGAAAGAAAATCTCAGGCTCAGGCTCAAGCTCTGGTTCTAGTTCCTGTTCAGGGTAATAGACTGGGCTGATAGGACGAGGTTGTTGGTAAACCTGGGGCTCTAGTGGATAGATTCTCGGTGGGGGGAGAGGATAGAGTGGAGATGGGAGGGGATATCTACGACGGGGTCTGGATAAAGCGAGGGATTTCGGATTAATATATCGCTCCCTCCTGTGCTTTCTTCGAGGGCTCGGGCAAAAAAGATGAAGGCAGAAATCGAGCATAAAGGGATATTTAGAGGAATCACTCGCTCGGAAAAGAAAAGAGATTCATGACCTTTCTTATAGTCACAATTGAGAATTATCGTGATACGAATATGCAAATGCAATTGCCACATGCCAGCACAGTGAGTAGTTACTAGCCAGTTTTGGAGATGTTTCGTAGGTATCCCAATGTATTTGTATATCGGCGATCCAATTAGAATGAGGGACAAGAGTAAGAATGTAGCAAACATCGAATCAATATGTTTGTGTAGGACAAAGGCAGATATCGAGGCTGACTGGCGAGCACTTAGCGAGGTTTGATCTTTCTCGTCCCAAGAAATCTGGAGGGTGGCTATGAAACCAGGTCTCTCAACGAAATGCAAATGACTAGAATATACATGAGACTTCATGTATGTGACTTATCAATACGAGCACTAGGTTTTCTAAGGCATTGATATAAGCCGTAGTAGATATGCCAGGGTAGTACGTACTTGACCGCCTTGCACCTCAGCTCCCAAATCCAAGTTTTGAGAGAGTTCATCGACTTGATGGTATTTGAGAGACGGCCCAATTGGAATCCATCTCATCGTGGCATTTATGCTGCGTGTAATGTAAACCCATCGCAGTAAAGTGATAGAGTTATCCAAAAATGACAGTTTTGGAAGATCTTCGCAAATTTCCAGTTATCGGAGTGAGGGAAACAGACACGATGTCCTGGAGCAAACTGACTTGTCAATTGTATCAGGGAGTAGCAATACTAATCTGTAGAAGCGGCCAATTGACTTTGTAATCACGTCTCATGCGATTGAGACCAAACCACCAGGGCGACATCCGAATCTATACGATAGAGCCTTGTAGTATACCTATATTAACGTATTGTATCGTACAAAATGTCTCTTTGTTCTTTATTGCTCAAACTTGTATTGCAACGTAGCCTGGATTGCTCAATGTGAACAGCCACCATCTTCGGAGTCTTCATCATCACTGTCTTCCTTTCCTTTCTTGTTCTTCTTGGCGGGTCCTTTCTTGAACATGGAATCCAGAGTTTTTTGTCCTTTTTTGAGAACTTCTTGCTTCTTCTTATCAACCTGGCCCTGAACCTTCTTTCGTTCGTCTGCTCCTAAATCCTGTAAACGTTGCTCTTCTTCTTTAAACTCCTTGCTTTCGGGATCCCGTTCAAGTAATCCCTCTAGTAATTTGATCTCAGTAGCCCACATTGATGGATCTTCAACATTTTTTCCATTAGCATCTTTCTTTTCTGTTGGCGTCTCGAGAACCATAGGCATGTTTTGAAAAGGTTCAAAATTGATGACGTTATGAAATGCTCGAAGACCAAGAAATCCAGTACCGATATTTGCGTGCAGGTCCCGATTTGATGCCAACGGTGACTTGCTATCATTGAGATGTAAAGCTTTGAGGTATGGTAGGCCAACGATTTTGGAAAAGTCATCCATAGTCTTCTTGAAAGCTTCGGGTGATCTCAAATCATATCCTGCGGCAAATGTATGACAAGTATCTAGACAAACACCAACTCGGGATTTATCATCAACAAGATCGATAATGTCTCGAAGATCCTCCCATGTAGAACCAATTACATTTCCGGCTCCTGCCATATTCTCCAATAATGTTACAACCGTCTTTGTTGCCTTGTGAGCTTTGTTCAATTGGGCTGCAATACGTGCGATTGCTTCTGGTCTGGGATTGCCACCTGTACTTCCCGGGTGAAAGTTGTAAAGCTTGATACCTAATTCCTCACATCGTTTCAGATCATCCAGGAAACAATCGTATGCTTTCTTGGCCTTGTCTTCATCTGGTTGTGCTAGATTGACAAGATATGAACAATGCGGAAGGACATATTTCGAGGCGTCGTATTTTTCTTCTTTGCAGAAATTTTTGAATTGATCGCGAGCCTCAAGGGCAAGAGGTGGGCTCACCCATTTTCGTTGAGATTTGAGGAATAACGCGAAGGCATTGCCGCCAATACGTAGTGAGTTATTTATTGAGTTTTGAACGCCTAGGAGAATTAATGTTATTCCATGATTTTCCACAGGAAATAGGGGATTACACATACCACCAGCAGCAGAGACATGAGCTCCGATATACACAGCTTTCTTTAAGGTCGAAACCAATGTACGATCGGCGAATGGCATGGTTTCTGCGTCTTTCTCTTCTTTGGTTTTCCTCTTCTTCGTAACCTTCTTGTCGGCAACACCTTCTTCTTCTTCGACTTCTTCCTCCTCCTTCAATTTGCGTTTCACAGGGGCTCTCTTTTTCGGGACCGTTGTAGCTTTCTCCTTCACCACAACCGCATTTGAAGCTTTGGGGACCGGATTTAGGGATGTAGTAGATTCCTCTTCGTCTTCAGATTCCTCTTCCTCCTTTATTTGCTTCGCCGCAGCCTTCTTCGGTAGTGACTTTTCGACTTTGTTGATAACTTTTACTTCGTTCCCACCATTCTTTGCCACGGAACTTGTAGTTATAGTCGATGGAATATCTGTGACCGTACCATTAGCATTTCGACCAGATCTTCGAGAAGGCATCGTTGCTTGCGTGTGTTGGTGGTTTTATTGAGCTCAAAAGGTTCACGGCTGAAGGTAACATTAATATCTGGAGCGCGCCGACGAGATGGGATAATCAAAAACGCGTAAGCACGTGATTAGAATTATACACTGTCATTTTAGGCCCCAGAGCTTGCCTTGTAGGATTTCACGCCTTGATCTAATTGCATTCATATGTAGGTACGTAGAAACTGTAGTTCTATATTATACTTCTATATGGTATCTACGACCCAGATGCCTTCCTACTCTCAACTATCTTCATAACATCTGCAGCACTATTCGCATCCCCCTTTCTTTTCTTCGAGCCTCTCTTTCTCTTAGATTTGTCATCTTCTTTTTTATCTTCACCATCATCTCCCCCTTGACCCCACGCCGAAAGTTTAACTTTCGTCTCATCGAAATCAGCTTCATCCTCAAATCGACTACTTCCAAATCCCATATCCATATCCTCCATATCACGATCATCCCGTTGTAGCATCTTCTTCCGCCGCGCTTCTTTTGCGACTTCTTCAGCTGACTCGGGGGCTTTTGATATAGGATTAAGAGTAGAGGCTTTCTTGAGAGCGGCGAGAATAGTTGGATCACTGAACGCTTTGGGCTTGGTCTCATCGTCTGTGGGGGCAGATTCGGAGTCGCCAAAATAATTTTTAGGCTTGTTGGGTCGTGGAGGTGGAACCATATTCCCAGATGCGGGTGGTTCTTTGGATGAATCTTGGGTATTGGTCTTCTTTCTGGGTGTATCTTCCGTAACTTCTCCATCTTCGGCCTCGGCGTCTGATTCCGAATCTTCGTCTTCTAGCCCAGCTAGTGGGTCATAATCATCTCCCGCATCGTCAAATATATCCATGTCTTCTTCCTCTGGTTCTGGTTCTTTTATTAATTCTGGGACTTCCATACCCAATGGTTTCGCATCTTTGTCAGGCATTAATAGACCATTCCCTTTCTCTGTTTCCGGTTCCATCTGCACTTTCCTAACCTTCCTTTTCTCATTTCCGTTCTCATCTACAATAATAAGAACTTCCCTTCCTTTCCCATCCCTTTCAATCCTTGTCGTAGATTTTTGGGCTCCAACTTTTTTGAACTTCGCTCCTAAAGATGGCTGGGCTGCCTCCTTTGCCGCCTGTCTCGCCGCTTTCATCTCTGCCAAAATTTGATCTCTATTCCTTTTTTTCCCCGGCACCAAACTAGGGGGTGCCATCTCTCCCTTCTTCTTAGTCTTCTCCTTCTCAACAGCGGCAAAATCTTTTTCCTCTAACTTATCAAACTCGTCGTCCAAGTCTAGCTCTTGAGCCTCATCTTTGTCATCATTCTTCCCACTTAAAACATCCTCACCCCTTCTCACCCTTTCCAATAACTTGTAATCCAATCCTTTCACTAAATGCGTGCTCTGAACATCACCACCCAATATTTCATCTCTCAACTTCAAAAATGTAGCTTCGTCAATCTGTTGTAACTTCATCATCTCCTCCAATGCCTTGACTCTAGCAGCTTTGTCATCTTCATCTTCGTCGGTGCGCTGCTTGGTACGATCGGTATAACCGGCTGCGAGGTTTGAACCTTTAGGTGCGGCGACCGAGCGAAATTTCTTAGGCTGTGAAGGGTTGTTTGAATCTCGTTGTTCAGCGACTTGACGTGCGAAATCTACACCACCTACTGAGCGACTGAAAGATTAGTTAGCCCTGGCTATATAGCTTGCATAGTCATTTGCAATAAGAGGACTGTTTGAGACTTACGGTGTCATAGGTATTGAACTTCGCATTCGAGAACCAAGTGCAGGAAGTGTTGCGCCATCTCTTCTGGGGGTTGCGCCAATCCCTGCGCTCTTATCTCCTGTTGCAGCTTGCCTCGCAGGCGTATCCAGTACGAGTTTCCTAAACTGTTGATTGTTCATCGTGATTGTATTATTGTAAATTAGAAAGAATAGTAGGAATTTCAAGTCTTGGAGTTATTAGGTATGAACATGCAGCTCCGTCGCGCTTTCGCACGGCAATATTTATAGCGTAGCTGACCGCCTTTGCCCGCTTTGACCGCTTTGCCTACATTGACGTCGACGTTGGGAGTCTCACATACTTGAGATAATACGATTGTATTCATTCTATCAATGACATCCAGTTTGAACTCAAGTTCCCAGAGTATCGTAATTGTTTGCCGACCGCAATAAGTTTCAAACCCGCACCCCATTAGTATCCTGGGTCATTTGCCTTTCCTCTCACACCCAACCAAGGAACTACATTTCAAAACTCCATGCTACGCCCTTCATACCCTCCCTCGGTACCATATCTACCATCAACTTCTTCATCGGCGGAGCTATCTGCGTGGACAGATTGCTGAGATCTTGACCGGGCTCAGTCCACTGATTTCCATCAGGTATAATATCAAATCTCATCGCCAACATTGCAATGAATGCTGCCATTAGAGGCGTGACAAATCCTCGGCCTGGGCACATATTCACTCCACCACCGAAGGCACGAAATGCATGTCCAGGAACCTTATTGCAGAATCGGTCAGAGCGGAAAGAATCGGCTGTCTCTCCCCATACACTCTTGTCAAAATGTAGTCTTTTGTTGACGATGATTACCATGGAATCTTTCTTAAGCAGGTATTGATCTTGGCCGACAAATGTATCTTCCATGACTAGACGAGGTCCAATCCCTGTTGATCGGAATCTCAGGGTTTCTTGTATCATTGAGGTGAGTATTGGGAGTCGACTTAGCTTTTGTAAGTTGATTTTATGGACTGTGCCTCCCTCGGACGATACTTCAGATGATGTTATTCTCTTAATTTGAGTTCGGATCTCCTCGAGGAGACAGGGGTCAGAAAACAAGTGGAAAATTGCCCAAAATGCTGTGGGAATTGTGTTCGATAGGACCGCAATATTATTAAGCGTCTCATGTTTCGCAAGATCTGTGTGGGTGTCGTCCATCTTATCAACCAAGCAATCGTATCTGGCTTTTATGAGGCCTGAGCCCTTAAGGTATGCGCCGCTGGATAAATAGCGTTGGAAACCTTTTACAACTGTAGCTCGACCACGTACAGCCTTGGAAGCAATAACATTCAACAGAAAACTTGGTAGTAATAGTTTCATTGAACCATCGGAAAAGGACCTATGAATGTCAGTCTAAGTTATGGTCCACTTTCTAGAGTCAACGTACCAGAATCCATCTTCAACTTTTGGGTCTCGGTATGGATTTTCGACTCCATATAAACTTTCTGTCGTTACAACAGTCATTTCGTGTCGCACCCATTCCCACAAATTGATTGTATTATTATTGTTGTTATTTTTTGCCGCTGAAGCCAGGTTATCTAGTCGGGACTTCGTCGCTAGTGCTGCCTCTCGAAGCATTCTATCCATGCCACCCCCAGGAGAGAGTGCGCCTTGTATTGCCTTTATCCCTTTGAGCATTAAGCTTGGGGTATCAGAATCGGAGAATACATTAGCAAGGAGTCTGTCTGTCGCAAATTTGCTCAAGCCAGCCAGTTGCGCTGTGAATAGTGCCTCCAACTGCCAGAGCGAAATTGCTTTATGTTGACGTTGAAGAGATGGCATTAGGTCAGGCGAATTAACGACATGAATGTCTTGATTAATCATGCGGAGAGAGAATATTGGGAAGCCCCATTTTTGACTACCGAGATTTTGAAATTTCCATTAGCCCTTACTATCACCAAAAGAACTGTCCATTGGGTGTGTCTTACCTCAAAATGTTGTAGTATTCGGCCTTGTACCAGAGAACACCAAGAATATGACCGATGACTGGTATAGTTGGCGGAATACGAACCGGTCCACTGGAGTCCCGTTGGATCTTGCGAGGGAGAAATGCATTGATACATAGTGCGATAACTCCCAGAGCAATTAGAAAACAAACTCGGGAATCTCCCAGGACAAGTAAGAAGTAAAGTCGAGAATTCTCGATCATCTTGACGGGTATGGCTATTGCCAAAAGATTCCTGTGCTGGTATGTAATGCGTATGCTTATGAGGACAACTATCAGAATGTATGTAGAAGGAAGAGTGCTGGCTTTTAAGAAGATTTCCCGTCAAAGATGAGGTACTATGAAAGATGATGTGCTATTAAAGGGGAGATCTCATCAAAGACGAAGTCCTTTAAAGATGAAAGAACCGTAAGCCAGATCTACAGCAAGCCTACTCTCAACTACGAAATTAACACCCCAATTGAGGCACCTTTCAACTGTGTCTCTTGATAGGTATCCCATACAAAGCAGCCGATCAAAAATAAGTTATTGAATGATTTTCTATGCCGCCGAGGCACATTTAGATTTTATTTTACTTCGTTTATTGAAGAGATTTTTTTACTTAAGAAAAAACGCTAGCTATTTTTTATTGTGAAGAAAAGGTTTTGCTATTAGAAAGAATCAGAGTTTTTTTTTGGAATTCAATGAGAACTTAGCTTAATTAGGATTATATTCTTTCTAATTCAGGGATATCAATATGATAGAGAGTTTTCAACATGTTTGATATTGCAACACAATTTCGGCTTGATTTTAATGCAGGCGAAGAAAAAAATCTTTAAAATAGTCTTGAAGTTTTTTAAAAAATTGCTTTTAGTTTGGATAAGATTTTCTATACCCACTATGCTCAAAGGTATATATTCTTGCCACTTATATATCTCCTGTAGTATTAGCCATTGGAGATAGCTATCGTGTTTTTTTTTTAACTAAAACCCTCTATTAATTCTGATTTCCTATGTTGAAGAGCTCAGGCCTACCTATGGTATCGTAGCTAAGAACGATAATTATAATCCAGGCAGGAGCGATGATATTACAATGACAAAACCTCAATTAGATCTAATAAGCAGTATAATAAGAAGGATCCAAAATCACCTAAAAACTCTGATATATCCATTAGATGTTTATAATGGACCTTGGTTATTGGAAATACCTCGGTAGTCACTTTCTAGCGTAGTGGTCTTGCATTCACTGACGTTCGCATTCGGTCAAGGTTACAAAGTGAATGAAGTGAACTTCTTTTTGCAATAAACTGGGTAAGCACATTCGTATATAAACTATATCAAATATTATCTGCACTTGGATCCATTCTGATAATCTTAATCTCACAATGTATAGCCAGATTGATACCGATAAATCTCTATACATATTCGCCTGCTCTAATCGCAAAAAGATTTCTGTGTTGTGGTTCTATTTTGGGGAATTGTAAGTTATTGGGAACTTTTTGCTATCTTCAGGGCTTTTGAGAGAAATTTCATCGATGAAATCTTTCTGGAGTAGTTGTTCCTTCGAGTGCTCTCCTGCGGAGATGGTAAGCGAGTTCATGGAGTAGCCCGCAGTGGTAGATTTCAGCCCTATGAGTTGTTCGATATGTTGATTCTGATGATCAAAATCGTTACTATTGTTCATCTTGCTGGTTCATCTTGGATTTGGAAGAAGTCGGATTCTAGTGACGTATCAACTTTTAATTCTTGAAGGGATGATTTTTCTATATAAATTTACATGTTACATTTACATGAGCTCTTGAATACGCTCGGTATTCTATTCCATCTCATGTTTCTAGGACGCATGAGGGCAATAACATATCATGCTGGACACGACATCAACGTAGCATGAGACAAAACTCTAATACCAACAGCTCTACAATCCCAAAATACTCTCATGACTTGGATACCTTATGATACTCTCCAAGATTGCAATTCAGGCTCCGACATCAAATATCAAGCATTTTAATCTGGCTGAATTGTTAGAATTCTGAAAAAAGTATGTCGTGATGTGATCGTGACAGGACAATTTGATAGTGGATTAGGCACGCTGACTCAGCATTTGTTCTTGGCGTAAAGTTTACTTCAACGTCCGTCCTCGTGTCAACATCAACACATATGATTGTCACTATGCTATACAGATCGAATAAATCCCTTTGACGGTTGCTGAATAGGTCGAATTCGGACGCTAATGTTTCAATTTGGTCAAGATCTTAGTCTTTCATATTGATGAGTGTCATGAAGAGCAGCGGTTGCGTGTGGTGGTGGATCGGAAAGGGGCTTCAGAGATGGAACCCTGACTTCCCAAATACCACGTCATGCCTCAATATTGTGAGGAGAAAAGACATTGGATTGCAGACAAAGTAGCGCATGATAGCTAGAGCCATCCATTTCCAGGATTACATTTTCGTGCTCAACGCCGGACTTCATAAATGTGCAAACATGTCACTGGAACGCAAAACGAAAACCACAGCCATTTGAAATATCATGAAGTATCATTGTTCTCGTTTGCCTATTCAATTTCTGGATTACTCGAGGTCAAATCACCGCTATCAATTGTTCCGCCATCACCACTTTCTTGGTCTTTGCATCCTCAAATCAACGATATTCACCACACCACCAGGACCGCTATCGCTCTTCATCAAATTTCCCCCAGCCGCAGATTTTTTCATTCATAATTCCCCCACAATCGTAACTCAATCAGTCGAAATCCCAACCCTCAACATTCATCACACGAATCGATTCCCTCGCTCAACTCAAAGAATCTCCCATTCTTCCGCTTCATCATCGGCCATAACCCAATCGCCCTCGGACTTTGAGTCACTGTTATCTACTTCTTGTTGTAAATTGACTCCTGGAACAACCTCTGGGTTGTTAACCGGAAGCTCCGCAAATCTCTGGACCTCTGTAGCGCTGTTATCTACCCCTTGTGTGTTAACTTCAGGAACAATCTCCGGGTCATTAGTTGGAAGCTCCGCAAATTTCCCGAGTTCTGTAATACCGATGTAATCTTGAAGAGAGCGGATAACTTCATTGATTGGCTCTTGTTTTCTGGTGTTCCGGTTGTCTACTTTTTGTTCTAAGTTGACTTCTGCAGAAACCTCCAAGGCCTGAGTCGGACGCTCCGCGAATCTCTTTTCGCTACGCTTCATGTAGTAATGGTAAGGGCTCACAGTGTGGCGGTTGTTTCTCTGGGTCTTGGCTTCACAATTCTCTTCCTCTTGTTTTCCGGTGACTTGATGAAAATTCACTAAGGCTTTGGGAAGCTCCGTAAATCTCCTCTCTGGACGCTTGATGTAGTACGGGTGAGGTCTCATGGCGTGACTGATAGTTCCTTGGGTGTTGGAGTCTTCCAGAGTTTTGCCAGCCATGATTGGAGAATCTTGAACGTTCGATTTATCTACGTCAACGAGTTCAGTGTTGGCGACTTTGGTGTTCAAGGCATCTGTGAACTTCTGGTCGATATCCGGGCTTCCTTGCTGGTCCGTGCCTCTGGAATTCGCAGCTTTGAAGTACTCCAATCCTTCCATGCTTTGAACTGCTCTGGTTTCGAATACTTCTTTCTGCATTCGCTCTCCTTGTCGAAAGTTTGAAGGACGTCTTGTACGAAAGCTAGTCAATTCAGGGGTCATGTTTTCAATGTAGTCTCCATCATTATCAAATCTGATACGAGGAACGCGGTGACTAAATCGTGGGCCTCGCGGAGCTGCATGCATGCCCGATCTTGCATGAGTATCATCTAGCATGCCCTGAGTACGATCTTCATTCCCCTTAACTCGACTATGACCATTGGGATCAGCGATGTGGCTCTTTGGTTTTTGCTCAACGCTTGCTGCAAGGAAATCTTTAGAGGTTGATCCATTTTCAAAAGCCTTATACGCCAACAATGAATTAGGAGCAAATTTTTTTTCTCGAGAAGCCATGAGATGTCCGGAAAGATCAGGTTTGGTCTGCTGAGAGCCTGGTCCAAGTAATAAGTCTCTAGCGTGAATAGCCTTTTGGATAGCGTCGTCCATCATTCGTTGAGTTCCATTGCTCAAGACGGCGTATGATGCGTCGGAAGTTGTAGGTTGTTGAAGTGGCTCAGCATTCAAACCGAACTCATTCCAATTCAGAAGACCAGGGGAGTTCGAGAAATTCTCGAGATCATCAATGGAGATCGTCGGAATATGTATGGGCTGGATAGCCTTGAGCTTATTCCATTCACGAGTAAATCGTGAGGCAGTCTCGGCTGCCACAATCGAAATGCGCTTTCTTGCTTGTTGGGGATCAAGCTTCTCGCATAACTGTCCGTTGAGTATAAACATAGGGGCTCTCCACTTCTTGCCGGTCAACTGAGCCAAAGGAATAGGGACAGACTTCCATTGATCACTCATTGCAATCAAGCGAGACAACAAGTCATCTGAGAACCCATCATATCTCATGCGCTCAAAAATGACTCGAGATTGAATTCTCATGTAGACTTGTCCATCGATAGTAACACGACCTGGTGTCTCAATTTGCTTCCAGCAGGGGGAGAGATTCTTGTTGGCTAAATACCACGGATCGCTTGCTCGCATTGCCATATTGTCCGCGATTGACTTTTGTTCGTTACCAGCTTTCGATAGCGCCATGGCCGGGTTCTGGTGCAGAATAGCGTCATCATAAAGATTGATATGCATTACCTCACGCTCACCTCCTCTATCATTATCCATGTCAGTAGCTTGGTCCTGGACTGCACCTGCACTCTGCTTGTTCCCAAAGATAGTGTTGACTTTGTTTTCGGGTCTGCTAAGGTATCGTATATCCTTGTTGATATCTGGAACTGTTTTCCGTGAGTATATCCCAATAGGGTTGAAGTTTTTGAAGGGATGTTGGGTTTCTGTATCGATGGTTGTAGCATTAGTAGCTCCGGATAGTTGCTTGTTGGCCTGGGCATCAATATAAGGTACTCCTGAGCTGTATGCCAAGCCAAAATAATATGTGTTTTTGCTTGTAAGCTCTTGTCCGACCTGTGGTGCAACTTCAGGGCCCCAAAGCTTTCTCGGTTCTTGTACTGACTTAGCGGTATCATCCATCCAAGTAAAGACTTTCTGGTCCTCTTTCTTTTGATGAGAGGTCTTTGGGATGGCAGGATAGTAATTTTCGATGTCGCGAGGAATCTTTCGCATACGATCTAAGGTGGGAGAAGATTGAGATAGTATGCTAGTAGCGCGTGGATCGATCTTGAGACCATCTTCTTCAGCAGCGACATCTGGTGTCGAGGATGCAATGAAATCCTCCTCACCATCCAAAAGAACTTGATTTCTGAGAGCGGGTGGATATGTGGCAAGAATACTGGCAAGATCCATCATTTGCATGCGGCCCATCCTGGTAGAAGACTGATCATTCTCTGGGTGAGAGTTTTCATCGGGGTCCATGTCACCAGGAGGAGAAGCTAGGGTAAGAGGGCGATGATTGATCTCCACAGATTGCGTCTTGAGTTCCATGTTACTGGAAACGGGAGCCCGGTTGGAGAAATGATGTATGGCGATATCGCGTTGCATTCTTTGATTACGGTCCATATTGGCAGAAGACTGAGACAGTATTCTGGAAATGCGATGTTCAATTTTAGCTTGAGATTCTTCAAAAAATTCCGTATTACTGGGAAAAGGAGCCAGAGTAATAGGACGCTTGTTGATCTCGAGAGATAGTTGTTCAAGTTCTCTCTTCATATCGAGGCTCATTCCCTCATCAAGTCGCTCTTGGGTATCTCGGATGATGGAATCTACCTTCGCCATGATTGTATTTTTGTGTTGTAATCCCGATTTACAGACCTTGGTGGGTTGTAAAAATTGTTGTTGAGGAAGTAAGTCGATGTAGAAGTCAAGGTGAGGAGAAAGCGTTTAAGTAAGTAGGTAATAACCTGATTCCAAGCTAGTAAATTAGCGCGAGAAATTTGATAATTTGGTATCAAGCCGGCGCAGTTGCTGTACAAGTGAATCCGCTGCCATGGAAACCTCACATATAATGAATTAATAAGTATAAGGAAAATGATTGAATAATAGTCTTATTCAAGAATTATATCTACCTAGGCAAAGCAGTACTGTATTAAAACCAGAATTGCGGATTTTCAATTTACTTTCGCTTGATTTTCCAAATTCGTTATAGTACCAATAGAATCGGTCTTGGTCTCTTGGTCTCTTTTGCGACCTCGATCTTTCTTTATCATCACAACAACAACCTTTGGTACCTACAATTAGGTACTTGGACAAACCGGAATTCATGGATCAAGAGTTCTTGACCACGGATGCTGCGAAGCGCATCAATTTTGACAAAAGCATTGAGAACCGCGAGATTTTGCTGCAGCAAATTGTTGGTCGGGTTGTTACAAGTCCAGATGCGACCCAAAATTTGATCACGAATGTCCTAAACCTCCACAATAACTTCGAATCTCTTTTACTTGTAACGCCAGCTCCGGGTCTGATCTTTCGCTATGGTACCCGCGGTCGCCAGATAACCTTCGATTCTTTAGAAAGCGTAGGAATACACGACAGCGAATATATCCTTCTTGTTCACCTTTGGAAAGGACCTTCCGGTTTCATTAAGGTTGAAGATTTCTTCGCGTTCGACGAGCCTTCCAGAGTTTTTCAATATGATCTTGACTGGACTCCATTCATTCGTCGACGTACAAGCTTTTTAAATGACCAGAAATAAATGGTTTATGGTCAAAGGATGAGGTACGATATTATAATCAAAAATGATCAACTCATGATGGGGACGTCTCCCGGTTCTCCGCTATCAATCGACCGGATTTGCTTCTATATTCAGAGCATGGGTCTCACCAATGTTTCTGTTCAAGAAGCGAAGTTGATTGTTCCTGAACAAGGTCATGGTGAAGTCATTCGTGACCAGGATGAACTGTAAGTAATGTTTCTCTCTCCCCCACCCATTTAATGTATGGTAACGTTTGCATCAAGAAAACATAAGATATGTTCCACCTTCTCATTGTAAATGCATATACATTGATTCCTTGGATTCTTGGTCAATTAAGAGCTTGTAGTATGCTAACAATATGGTAACAGGTCTGATGATGGTTCGGAATCAACAGTCAATCCGCTTGTGGCAGAAACACCTGCTTCTTCATCAGCTCCTGGATCTGATAATGAAGACAGTCTCAGTAATGACAATCATGTAAATCTTGAGGATAATGATGATTATCAATACTACCACGAGGATTTAGATGCTGAAGCCGAGAGTGAACTATACAATCGTCGTATATCAGATATCGAGGGTAAGGAAGAGTGGCTTGAGATTGACACAAACTATACCATCAATCTCGTGGCAACTTTGAGAACTCGTCACGACAATGTTGCTGCCCGTGAGCGTGACCTTTCATTCAGAGAGGCTGCTCTAGCAACTCGGGCTGCAAAGCTTGAGCAACGTGAGGTGGAGTTTGGTGTTGAAATGGCGGCTCGTGAACGTGCGATGAGCAACTCTGAGAGGAAGCGCGCTTCCAGACCCAGAGTGCTACATAATTAAGCATCATTCCCGTAAGTAGCACTTGTATTATGTGTTTCCTACCAACTATTCTTCGTTCAGAACTAACTCCCATGCTTTAAGTGCTCTTCGTTCACTCCTGAACAGCCCCTAGACAAATGGCCATTCCGTCAGCTCTCCACAACGTACTGTCATCAATTACCACTACGATGATGTTTAATGGCTAGTCAACTGTCTGATCTGTTCATAGAGGGCTCTGCAGCATGGTATGAGTTTTATTTGGGAATGGCGGAATATGATATGTTTTCATTTGGGCTTCTATCAGTGTATCGGGAATCTTCTAGCTGGGTTTATGCTAAGAAGTTAAACCATAAATTCGCGGGTGTTTCATCATACTGGTCAAAGGAAATGATTTGAATTCTCTCCCCATATCCCACCTATATTTTCATGTCTATGCATGAATTTGATGCAGGCATTTGTAAACCAAAATTGAATGACGCGTGCCTAATTTATTACCACATAGACTGTTGGACCTAGTACAATTGCTGATGAGTAGGCTGAAAGAACATATACATATGAGTAGCCCTCTAGTCCCCATCATACATCGCCGGCATGGGATGAGCTGATTTGCCTACTCGAAGTCCTCAATCTATCTATTACATTTCTGCTCCATCTTAAATGCATATTGGATCTGAGAACATGCAAGACAAGTGTAGAATAACAAGTATGATTGTTCTATACAACTTGCTATCTATGATCACCTTGATTTTCAATCACGTGGAATTACTAGAATCATAGGTGCCCTCAGTTTTAAGATGCGAAACAATTCTATACTTCTATACCTCTACATACTAAATACTTGCAATATTTCGACGCGGTGAATATCTTCAAGCCGAGGAAAGGTGGCTGATCTCCAGATTTCAATTCCCTCTGCTCAGATTCAGGATTTTCATAATACTACCGTTAACGATGAAGTGCGGCCGATGGATTGGTTGGTAGATTCTGGTGATGGCCCAGCTCATATATTGGAAATCTACGAATATCGAGATGTTGAGGCCGAGGCACTTTCAGTTAAGACACCCAAGTTTGCGGAAGCCATGAAAGCTTGGGAATATGATTTAAAATATCGCTCAACTTACCTTGAAGCACTTGCATACCAACGCTGATTGCCTCTCGAGACTCGACAAGAGAGAATCTGACATGAAACTATGGGAAGCCGATTACAAATCTCGATATGCTCTATATGGGGAGCTTTTCGCTGCCATGCGACAAAAGCAAAGAGATTTAGACGCCAGGGAGTTTGCTGTTGCTGAGCGAGAGAAGAAAGCAGATATTGAGGCTGCAGATCTTGAGAACAGAACTCAGGCTATCGATTTGCAGGAGGAATCAGCTGCACTCGAAAATTCTGACCGCAAGGAAAAATTGAACATCGCAGAGCAGTGGGTGGTATATGATAGAGGTGTATTGAAGAGAGACAGCGCAAAAGTCAAAAGTCGTGAAGATAATATTGAGAAGCGAGAAAGCTTAGTCAAGGCAGCTGAAGGTGGAGTGGAAGCTAGGGAAGCTGCCGTCAAGTTTATTGAAGCTGCACTTACATCCAGAGAATCTGCAGTCCGAGTTAGGCAGGATGCGATGAGAGATCGCGAAAGTGCTCTCAAAGATCTTGAAGATGTCGTTTCTTGAAGATGCTGTTAAATCCGAAAGGGCAGCCATCAAAAATAGTGAAGATGCACTTGCGCGCCACGAAGCCGGGAACCTCTATACTTTGAATCGCCTCCAGAGACGGGAAGAAAGGGTTAACTTGTAGGTAACCAACCGTGAGCTGGTAGTTCTAGAACGTGAGCAAAGTATCGAGAACAAGGAGGCGTTTCAAAAGGAAGAAAGAGGTTGTCAGAAAAAGTTTACAGAGCATAGAGAGGATGAAATCGCCTCGATCGAGGCTGTTGAGAAGGCATCAAAGAGTAGTTAGAAAGTTGATTCTATCGGATATCTCTATCCCCAGATGTAAGTTCGAGTTGCCTATACTCTGAGTCTTCATCTACCCTGGCACCATCATATCCACTACTTGCATTTCGAACCGTCAACTTACATCTTGAATCTCATCTTTCGCACTAATGAAGCACCATGTAAACTACTTCAAGTTGCGAATAGGAATACCAAGAAGGGGGATTTTACAATCATGTCACAGGATCTGATATCAGCCTCTTACGGTTCAGGACTAGTAGTGATAAATCAAACGCTTTCCATGCTCTGTGAATAGAGAATTCTAAGTTTATTTTGAAATTGGCATTGCGGTTTCTGTACACCGATTCTTGAAGCGTTTCAAGCAACGAGAAAAAAAAATTAAGCAAACATTAACTACAAGCAAACATCCCCCCGCTAGAGAATATAGAATTCTTCCTCTATACATTGATACCACTTCCAAGTTCCCCCTCACCTACTCGATATAATACAATGCTAACCCCAAACACTCAAAACGACCCTTGTTAATCAATACACTCAATATAATGGATATACGCATACCCATTCAATACCTACGTAGGTACCATATATACCGCACCTTGAACTCCCAATCTCGCCCAAATGACCCAAGCAATAAATCCTACACATGCAAACAACCAACCCCTAGACCAGAACTTCGAAATGTTACTTCTTACATCACGAAAGGCTCGCGCAAATATCAAGAAGAGATAAGCTACTTCGATTTATCTAGAAACCATGAATGACCCTCCCAAATTCATCAGCCCATTCCCAAACTATACTATCTTGGTTTATCACAGAAATCGCCAGTGAAAGAATTCTCATTCATAACAAAAATCCCCCCTAACGCCCTTTCATAAATCCATAAATCATACTCTCCTCCCTTCCCCCTATTCTTCCCCTCCATCTCATCTCCCCATCTCGCATCTCTTCATAATCCCTTCAAATAGTCTCCCAACCCCCATTATTAATATCCATCTCCAACTTCCTACTGATAACACTCGGCACACCATGACCCAACCAAACCGTCCTCAACAACGCATCATACCTTTTCTGATTCAAGAAAAGTTGGCGACTATGTCTTAACCCAGGGTCCACCTCTCCATATTTATCAATATAAGGGGCGACCATCCAGGAACCGCTGGTGCGGTATAGGTAAAAAATGCAGCATTTGCGGATATTGAGGAAGAGAGCTGTGTTTTTTTGACATCTGAGGTACAACTTGTGTTAGTAAAGGTTTGTTGGAGGAAATTGGGAGAAAGGGGAATAAGGAGGATAAGGGGAAGAAAAGAAGGGAGCATACCTAAGCATATGCTGTTGACCACCACCAATTTTATCTCTAGGGCCACCATTAGGTTTCTCCGGACCATCTCTTGAACAACAAATACTCTGGCCACAGAATATTTCACCGCAGAAAAGACAAAGCATCGGATCTTGAATATCTCTCTTGCTATTAGGACAGCGTCTCTTCATGGTTTCCTCCATAAGAGTATCGTAATTCTTAGGAAGACCGATGAGTTCGAAAATAGTAGGATGGCTGAGGCACAGTCCGTTATTGTAACCATTAAGACGGCATTTCATCGTCAATGCTTCTAAATGACCTTCGATGGCACGCGTGACGAAATTCCTTACGTGTTCTGATTCGTTCTTGAGTTCAAGTTTTGATTTATCGTTTTTGCAAATCCTTGCTATGTCTGTGCTAGCCAAGATCATATTGTTGTTGACTTTATTCGCGTATTGGATCCAGCTGGTGACTAAAGATGGGATTGTGCCATTTTGCTCGCCAAAATGAGAAAACATTTCACTGAAGGTCGGTAAATGTAAGGCTTCAGTGAGGCGATCAAGCTCATTCATATCAGAATTTGATGAAACGTAGTTCTGGAATGCGATGGCATAGCGGACATTCAAGAGAATCATAACCTTTCGGAGATAAACCAATGCATAATTCTGCAAAAATGAACGACAGTCCCCCAATGTTTGGAAAGCATTGAGACTGGTAGAATCAGGAGATGTAACATCTACATTGTCAGATAGTCGAACGTGACGACAAAAGTCACCGAAATTATCGACTGCCTCTTGACGGTACTGCTCTATCATGCTAAACCATCTTGACTTATCCATGTGTCGCCCCAACTGCAAAACAATCTTTGTCATTTCCGCTAAAAAGCAAAGTCGAACAAGATGAATGATATCAATATCATCAACAGGCGCAAGACATAGGGAGGCTTCAGCCAAGAAAATAAAGCTATCCTGGAAAAGTAAGGGGTCGACTCTTGCATTGGTTTCGGTGTCCATGTAATACACGGATTTCTGGAAGAGTCGATGATATTGATGCTCATAATCTGTACTAAATTCTCTGGCAACCCTGTTGTCTCCAGCAAGTTTCAGTCCTCCAAGTGTAACATAAGAAAATGCTGTCTCAGACAATATTCGAAGGTGAGTAAGAGCCTGTTGCGGAATGCTATCCAAGAAGGTCTGTCCTGGTAATGTAGCAACACCACGTTGCTGAATCTCAACTGCAGAAATGGAATATCCCAAGGCCTTGGCCAATATATCACTGGAACAGAAGTCCCTCTCTTCATGTTGTAAAAGTTTGTCCGTATGGCTGGTCGCTAATCCATTTTTTGTCATGGTATCTCGAAGTCTGCGATAGATATCGGTCAATTCTCGCACAGAAGAGCCTGTGTTAGACGTTCGATCACCTGGAAGAGGAAGGGAACTTTCGGCCCAGATAGCGTTTGCGACATCCGGTGGGAGAGCAGCGCGTATGTGGTTGTTTGGTGAGAATGGTGACCAACGAGTCGGCGATGGTGGATCCCAAACATCCATTAATAATTCTGGCATCTTAGATACCAAGGGACTGGCCATCGTGTCATCGTTGTGCTTTTTGAAAAGTTGCATGGTCCGTCGGCTTGCAGGAAAGTCTTCCTTGTGATCATAGTTGTGAGCGCTACCAATTTGATTGATCTTCTTCGCTCTAGGATGTTGGGAGGCACCAGCAAAATTTTCGATCCATTCATCGAAAGTATCTGCTGCTTTGAGGGGACCGAGATGAATCTCTTCCTTTGGAGACCAAATGATTGGCAAGAATGAGTTCCCCAAAGCTTTGCATAGAGGACAAACAAATTCATTCAACTCAAGCGTCTCGGGATGATGTCGAGCAATTTGATGCTGATGACGTCTGTTTGAAGCCTCGTAGTAAACCTCGAAACACTTATAATGCATTATGTGTCCACACCCAATAGATACCGGACCGGGTCGTGTAAATTCGGATGGAAATCCTTTGCCAATAAAGGAGCGTTCTGTAACAATATCTACTCCGCTAGAAGTGACTTTATGAACTTGCTCTCTATTTTCACCAGAAACTCCAAATGGTCGAATATCTTCCGCAGACTTGTCTAAATTCGAGGGGATATTTGCAGCTTCGCGAACAAAGTCTGGATCAGACATATCTGTTTGACGCAATACCGAACTCGTAGTCATCAATGCAAACGTTCCATAAAGACGACCATCTTTGGTTTCTTCCTGACATAGAATACAAGTTCCCGAAGGATATTGATAATAAGTTTTCGAACTCTCGCCTTCGGATTCCATGTCTGAATCACTCATATCATCCTCGCCCCAATCAATATCTCCCTGATTATCAAGGAAGTTCTTTTGTTGTTGCTGGAATTGTGCCATGACTCTCTTTTGGCGCTCTAGTGCAGCTTGCTTTTTCTTCTCTTTATCCTCAAGCGCATTATTATTTGCAGGCGAAGCTGTAGATATCCTATCGACTGGAACACCTAATCGTGAAAATGCAGTCTCAAAGCTTCTTGGTCGCTTTTGCTTCATTCTCTTGAGTACTAGAGTAATCTTTGGGTGGCAGGTCTTGAACTCCTCTTTTCGTGATAGCATTTCCAGAATAGCGACGATTGTCTTCGATGCTGGGGCACTAGGTGAAAAATTGCTTCGCGCATTGCTTGTCAAGGCGATGTAGACAAAAGATTCAAGAGACTCTTCCGACATTTCATCCTCATCCGTTTTATCCTCCGCTATGGCAATAAGTACCAGGTGCAAAACCACATGCAAGAAAGCTTCCACTCGTGTCACAGGTACAGCTGGCGTGAGTTTGTCTGCCATTAATGGATACAAAAGGGCATAATAGATGATCTGAGCAAAGATGCCAGTTCGTGTGAAAGCTGCAAGGTCTGAAAACGCACCCGATTCGATGGCTCGTAATTTGGGCTCAAAGACGATTTCAGCTGGTGGTCTTCCTGTTTTCTTTGCCATCCAAGCTTTGTAGGTATTCTCAGACTCTTCTCTTTGGTTCTTGCTATAATGAGCAATGTAAGGATCGATGTCTTCCAAATACTGCTCCTTAAGCTCGAAAGTTCCAACATCAGACAAACCCTCAGGAGGCTTAAAATTTGTCATCTCATCGAGAATGTCTTGACACTCTTCCTGATCTTGGAACTTATCTGGTAACTTGCTGCAAATCTCAGTGAATGATAGCGGCTTGAAGCAAAGAACATGTGTAATGTCTCGACGCATGGCCATTATATGAGATCCAGGGTCATCATCATTCGAAACCAAAGATGTCCGATCACTGATCAGGACGATGAGAAGGTGGATCAAATCTTCTGCAATATCAAGAATCTGTCCATCATCGACTCCATCTGACTTTGCTTCGTACAAACCCTTCATCCACTGCTCAAGACCGAACCGATCGATAATTGAGACCAGCATGCGAGCAGGCGGAGATACAACCATAGCGGTTTGAAGAAGGAAGATATCTCGATGATGGGATACATCACGTAGAGTGACTCCACGGTATGTCCCTTGTTGGTGACGGAGACTCATACCATTTCGAACCCACATGTTAGCTTTCATTTGAGCTAGCCATGCACAAACTCGTAGGGGATAGTCGAAAGCTGCCATCAAGTGATCTTCTGGAGTGTACTCTTGACTTGGCATAGTTCGTTGTCCCATAGACTTAGGTTTCGCTAGAAGTTCTTGAGTATTGAAGCTAAGTAATTGAATAAGTTCTTCCCGAGACATGTTTTTACCACACTCGATAAGCCAAGAGAGAGTATAGTGTAGGGCATGATGGAAACTGATGGGTTGTGATTCTACCACAAACTTGACGACTGAATGTTGAACGACACTGTTCGACTGTTCGGTGGTATCGAATTCGTAATCGCCCACTTTCTTGAATTTAATTTCGTCCTTTATCTCTGCCTGGGTGAAGCGTTTTCTCTCCGTACCTAAGGAGCTAAGAATTACTGCCTTGGCTGCAGAACGGATGGCCCTGCCAATAGGCTCCGTTGACTCACCAGGAATCCATTTGAAAGACTCCGAGAATTGTCTACACAACCTGTTGATTTCCCGAGTAATCAAAGACGCACTAATCCAAGCATCCGTTTCATACTCCACATGCTCGCCAACTGCTCTGACATTAGGACAAATACCTTGATGGAGTTTTACCAAGTCCAAGAACTGTAGCATGTATCTTTCATCCGTGCGTAGCTTTTCCTGTACGTGCTCTGAACCGAATAAATATTTTAAATCCATGAAAAAATGGTACATCCGTCGATTGGTTACAGACCCTGAATCGAAAGCCAATGTAGCATTTGGAAAAATCTCATAAGGGTGCCCAACTTGTCGTGTAGTAAGGAATGTGTATAGAATTGCCATCAAGTTCGTTAAGAAATTTCCTCGTTCGACAATTTCAGCTGTAATTGATGGCGTCGTCAACATCTGCAAAGAAATATTGATAATCGAGTGATCTGGCTCCCTGTCGGCGATAAGGTATAGCTGGGCAAGAGTTGTGTAAAGACCTGCAAAACGTAGACCAAGCACACGCTTGAATTCTGGTATGGAGACTACAGTCGAAATATAGAGCTCGCGAAGGTCAACTCGAACTTTCTTCCACATCCTCAAGTCGAAAAGGATAAGCCAATCCAATCGCAATTTATGCCACAGATCCTCATGTAATGGCACTGATCCTCTATCGGTATAACCAGGGGGGCTTTCAAGCCAATACCTGGCTGGTTTTGCTATTTCTCTCTTGATATGATTCTTAGGAGTCTTTGGAATATCCATCTTGGCTTTGGCATAAAGATTGTCTGATATGAGTGGCTGCATTTCCGCAGTATCAGAATCTGAGGGTGTAAGATCACGATCTCGAGTGACTCTTTGAGGTGCAGGAGGAGGTGGTGGTGGAGGTGGATATCCAGCCATAGTAGCTTCTTGTACCTCTAGTGCCTCGTCGTCCCCTCCAAGCATGTCAACATCTCCATCGTTATCGGTTTCATGTTCAATCTCGTTTTCCTGTTGAGGTGCAGTCTCTAAAGCTTGTCGTCTCGTCGGCTGCAGGATTCTCAGTTCCTCCGTGGGGACGAATTGAATTAGTTCTACCTCTTCGTCACTGGAGCCCTCTTCATCGTCATCCTCAGTCATGTGAAGAATGAGTCTATTGGCTCCATCAAGCTCATCGTCATCCCCGTTGTCAGTTTCATCGGAATCCGAATCAGTAGCAGCTACGGCTGCCATTACTGCCATAGCCTGAGTCCGGCGATCTCTCATAATATGTCTGATAGCCCGACTTTCAGCGTCTGTCCATATCGACTCTTCTTTTTCATGATCATCGATTCCATTCAGGCCTATGTCAGCATTGCTAGCCTCGCTGCCTCGACTCCACTCCTTGAGCATCTCCTCACAAACGACCTGACGCAAAATATTGTGATCCGGGCCGACACTGCAACCGGAAATATCACTGAGCCATTCAATGATGGTTCCACACATCTGCTCTCTGAAAGTATCCCGAGCAGAACGAATGGTAACCGTGACTTTAATCTGTTCAACAACTTTTGAGACCCGTAATAATTTGTCAATGTCGGTGCTATATTTGATGACACTACGACCAATATCATCAGTCTCATGTGCCCTCTGCATACCCTCCGCATTCGTCACTTTGCAAGCTCTTGCCACCTGGTCTCGAACCTCGTTGACAGTGTGCTTTTCGTCGTTCCAGAGAAGAATTGCATATTCGCAAGGATCCTCAATGATATCCCCATTATAGTACGAAGACGTCAGACGCGATCTCCTCTCATCCAACTGTATAGACTCCTTCGATTTAGGTAATCGTAGTTGTTCTGGCGAACATGATATAACATCACAAATGTAGTCGAAAGCCCTTCCAATGGTCATTCGTATACTTTCTACCAAATCATCAGGCAGACCGACTGTTTTACCCTTGTCCTCGTTTGAACCAGGACCGTGTGCTGTATGTATCGAACAATGTACCGGTAGACGCCATGCTTCTGGATCTCCACAATCGCAACATCCACTGTTGCCCAATGACACACTCACATATACCATATGTCCCGTATGATCAGAGGAATCGTAGCATCGGCTGCATAGTACACATGTGTCATCGGAACTGCAAGTTTTGCATCGATATGTAGCTTCTCCGTTCTTGAATATATGTCCGCAGACCTTCCCTCTGGCCGCCTCTGTGAATTCATCACCATCAGCTCCTCCTTGTGCTTTCCTCAGCTTCCATGACTCGGTTGCTGATGGTCTCGAATTCTCTGGAAAGAAAAGGTTTAAGTGTTCTGTTTGTCCACCAGCTAAAGACCAGAAGAGATTCTGAAGCAGATCGCGTTCCGCCTGCTCTGTGTATCGATTCTTATGGACGCGGGGCAATGTTTTAAGAAATTCGCATAGTTGCCTCGAGGGCATAGATTCTTCCGCCATGCCTTCTTGGCTTGGAACTGCGCAGAGGGAGAATTTCCTGTCTCCTGGATAAATTGGTACGTTCTTTACTCAATGACGAATGTGATATGCTAGTTCATCGATAAAGAATCGTTATCGGTATCGCGGTTGCGGTTGCGGTTGCGGTTGCCGCAAGAAGGTGAGTTGATGTGTTGGAAAGTAAATGAATCTCAAACTCCTATGGGTTTGAATGTCGAAGATGAAATTATATCGAAATGTAGACAGGAAGTTTTATAATGTAAAGGTTTTGATTTATTGTGGAGGATGAATGAAGTGTGGCGGGGGAGGGTTCCGTTTCATGAGCTTCCACAAAGGCCAAGCATCAAACAGTCCAATGTCTTAATGTCTGGACTTTGATGCCACAATCCTACTCACTTATCGGACTTGAATAAAAAGTTATATTCAAATGTGTGTGAAGGTGAATTTAAGAATTGAATAACTATTCAGGGATTCATAAATGGAAATATGACACGACTCTCTTCAATGTATAAATTTGGAATTGATAACGAGTAGAAAACCACAATATGAAGCACAAAGTCAACTTTCACACATATACCTCGAATTCCAACCCAAATCTATGAAGAAAATCACCTGAATCAATGTCATCGTAGTACTGTCAGTACTCCGGCTGTCTTTGTAATCATGCTTTTTTGATGCCTGTATGGTGCTACAATATCGATTGTCTTTTATACACTTCCAATAAAAGCTCCCTTCCCAATACTGACGCCCCAAGTCTCTCTCCCCTGACACCCGTCTACTCATCAAGCCTCTATTCGTCGTCCGCGGCCTCAACATATCTCGATCGGATGTCTTTCCATTGGCGCTGTCGATAATCATCAGCACGGGTCCTCCATCATATTTGACTGGAAATCACTTACACCCTTGTTTATGGAATCCCAAATTCTATCTGTGATTGAATCATATCCCCTGCAAGGCATCAGTTGGCCGTTCCTTTTCGTAGTATTCCGGTTGTGCTAGTAGACATACATTTCGAACCCAAAAGCAGCTCCGAAAACTACACCGAGGTACACATAGTTCCTTCGGAAGAGGAAGCTATATCCCAATAACTATTAGCACCTTCTGCTCCGTCAAGTCTTCCCATCCTTCATTGACTCGTTATGGTGGGCGCATCGAGGTAGGGTAACTGACTTGTAAAGAGGTTGGCTTGCGGAAGGCTGAAATTGTGTATGTTAGCAAAGACCTAGGGACCGTGAGAATAGTCCATATTCTGAACATACCATGGCGAATTAATCAATTCTTTACACAGATCAGTTACTGTATAGACAGCTTATCGAGTGAAGTGGTTGCTTGAAATGAAGTTGTAGAGTAATCGGACAAATTTTGGCTTTCCGGCAAAACAACGTGAAATCCCGATGGTCATATCAACTCGCTTTTGATTGGTCACGAATTTGGGTGTCACCTCATCATTCCTTAATTATTTTATCGACTTTCTTCAACTCTACCCAACTTCTACAAATTGTACAAATTTTTATATTTCTCCTGTAAAAAACTTTTAGGGGAGTCTCTAAGGGCTGCGTCCCTCCCTACATGATTGAAAAAGATGCCTTCAGTACCCACCCCCTCCAAAGCCGGCATCGTCGAAACTCAAACGGGCGATCGTCACATCCCATCATCTACCCGCGCCGACGGCACCAAGCGAAAGGAAATCAAGATTCGTCCAGGATATAAGCCACCCGAGGATGTCGAAGTTTACAAAAACCGAACCGCAGAGACATGGAAGAATCGCGGTAGTAGGGGCCCGCCTGGTGCAGAGAGCCTGGACAACGATACCAGCGCATCGGGAAGTGCAGCAAGCAACAAGAATGCGAAGAGAAGAGAAGCGAGAAAGAAGGCCGCTGAGAACTCCAAAGAAGTAAATGGTGAAATGAAAGGAAGCCAGGCTGATAACTGGAGGCATGGGAAGAAGGATGAGGTTGAAAAGAAGGAAGAGGTTGATCCTGAAGCCGAGAGGGAAAAGAAAGCAAGAAATCTGAAGAAAAAGCTGAAGCAGGCCAAGGAGCTAAAGGAAAAGAGTCAACAGGATGGGGCCAAGCTGCTACCAGAGCAGTTCGCAAAAGTTATTAAGATCAACGAGTTGATCAGGGAATTGGATCAGCTTGGGTTTGACGCTGAGGGAGAGCCAAAAGCCAAGGATGGTGCGAAAGATACTGCGACCTCGGAAGAGACAAAATCTGAACAGGATACGAAGGAGTCATCTTGATATTTTGGTCTAAACTACGAACAGCATCACTCAACGAACGGCGTTATGTCTGGATGGGGCAAGGGGTAATGGGCACTGGAGATATTTTCGGCGCATAACCGCAGCATCGGAGTTATAAAACAGGTATATAGAAAGATCTCATGGTCACGATATAACTTTTCTGGGTATAAATATTTTTGGATTATTTTATGCAATTCCGTTCGCCTTATTTGCGACATCTGCTCTAGATAAACAATCCTCCACTACTTCCCAGAAACTCTTGATATCTAGGCCTCTTGGGATTTTGACACCCTCTACCCCGGCAGGGAGCAGTTTGACAATAGTTCTACCGGTATCCGATCCTTTCTGAGCATCATCATGACTTCCTTCAGTGACTACTTTAACCTCGAATCTTTCCCTCTCACCCTCATCTTTGAAATCATAGAATGGAATCTCGGCACCGAAGATCCCATCCATAACAACAGCCACAGCCAACGGATCGTGTAACGGAGGTCCATCACTAATTCCAAAAACCCTATCATAAGTAGCCGCAAAAAATGTAAGCAACTCCACCAACATCGTTCTCAGCGTACTCTTATCTTTCCCCTCCCTTCCATTCCTCAACATTTTCTGCACCTCATTCGTAGCCAAAACCTGATGTGTAATATCCAACGGGATCAAAACCGCTTTCGTCTTCAAAACCTCGTGTTCGAGAACAAAAGCTGCAGCTTCCGGATCGACCAAAATATTGAATTCGGCCCAGATACTCCAGTTTCCAATCCTTTCCTTATCTTCCACTCTGCCTAACACAGCATCCGTGAAACCATTCCCAACAGCACCACCCATGATACTCACTCCCTTAATATGCTCAGCCAATTCCTCATACTTGTGAAAACACTGCGCAATATTCGTCAAAGCACCTGTAGCAACCACCCAGGCCGAACCCCGCGGCGTAGCAAACAGCGCCTTTGCCATAGCATCAATAGCCGGCTCATTGACAGGTCCCTTAGCAGGGGTCGGCAAAAGCTCTGTTCCCTCCAACCCAGACTCTCCATGAATAGCAGGGGCATGTACACCGGGACGCACTAGCCCGACTCCTGCCCCTTGATATACCGGGATGTGGGTTGCGGACATGGCTGTGAGGAGCGAGGTGGCGTTGTAGGTTGTGTGGTTTATGGAGGAGTTTCCGTGGACGGTGGAGATTCCGAGGAGGTTGAGGGAGGGGTGGTAGACGGAGAGGAGTATGGCGAATGCATCCTGTTGATTTGTTCAGCTTTCAAGTCAATGTCTTCTCTATCTTTCTCAATCTTAACAAGTATCCTCCAAGAGTGAACGATCATGTGACTACATGACTGTCTGTTGCTCATTTTTTTGCATGACTGTCATAAGACTTAAGCCTCAAAATAACGGAATCCGAGACATAATCCGTAGATCAAGATTCCACCGTGCATTGCGCCGATAGATACGAAGATATAAAACTTACATCATGGCCTATGAAGAGTGTAAGCAGATGACTTCCATGTCACCAAGTAAATTGTTCACTTACCTGGATCACAATCCAGCCAAACGTTCACTTTCTCTTGCTCGGATCCCATACTACCCATATTTTCAATATTCGTATGTGCAAGTTCTAGATCAAATCTATTCTATGAGTATTGTAGATGAGTTTGTTATAAGAAGTCGCTTGCTGTTGCTGTCCTTTGAGGAAAAAGTGGAACTTACTGTAACCGCCAAGCGAAGATTGACAGATCTGCTGGAAGAAATTTCTGGTTTCATTCGTGGTGATCGGCAACTTTATCAAATGCAAGTCATCCTTTTGCATCAGCAGAATCACAGCTGTTCCTTCATGTCTACTATGATATTACTGCAGTAGTCTTTCTGTAATGTCTATGATTAGAATCAATACGAAGTTTAGTGTTATGCAAGGCTGTACTCAAGTTTCCACCACACTCTGCAACCCACCTTTGAGGCTCATTCTAAGGTAACAAGTACTCATCAATATCCCTAAGGCGCAGAGCATTTGGTGATGAATATCTTGTGGCAATTTGCTGCCCACGCCACATTTTATTGAATGCCAAATGGTACATTCATGAACTCCCGCACTCCAAGTAGAGCACGAAAATCTTCTTTCCCTTTTCCTGAATGGTCGGTTACTCATTTGTGCCACCATCTTCTAGAACTTCTTACTATTGGAGTCATGTTTCCATGAGAATTCCTTATTGAATCATTGTCAGTGGGATGTTTTCATTTGATGATGGCTTCTTACGGGGTCGGATGCCAATCTCAATCCTACGACAATCTTTCCCCTATTTCAAAGAAATTACAGTAGTCACAAAAGGGACTGCCGAAGGAAGGCTGTAGATCTGGTTGTAGTGATATCAAACTTACAGTGGTCCAGCAAAATAAAAGCATACGCGTTCGAAATGTCTCCAAACATCGGAGTTACCACGTCTCATATAACTACGAGCAGTGAAACTCGTGGTTGTGCGTACAGCGACTAAACCGATAAAAAGATGCTTTGATGCTATATATCCGCCCAGAAGTCAATTTTCTTCCATCTCCATAGTAAAGTTACCAAAGGTCTATCATGTATGTACATTGTATTCTTCTACTAGTTGAGAAAACTAACGAATTCTACCTCTCTCCGTTCATATAAAACGACTGACCAGTGCCAGTGGCGTTAGTTGAGTTTATCTCCACAATCTACTTGTCGTCGTTGATGGAGCGGATATCATGAAACAACCACAATGGTGGAAGCGAGGGTCTCATGGCATTAGTTGACTTTGTCTCTACAGTCTAGTTGACGCCGTTGTTGAAGTGGAGATGGGTGTGAGGGTCTAGTAACGACACGTGGCGCATATCTCTTTCAAACTACCAAAAATGTCTCCATTTTGAATATGTTCTGATACCTCAGTCACAAACGGGGTTACCAAAGTCTGTTGCGTGTTGCTAAACAGGAAACGGGCTCCAGTTCTAGTCCACTATTACTTCTCGGGATAATAGCGGGAGCGAGAGAGGAGTTGCCGTGAAACACGACGAGAGACAGGGTCCTCAATTGATGGGGACGGTAACAAATCATATGGAGCTACACTCCAAATGATCAAAATCTGCACCTCCTTCTTATTAAAGTTCAAACCAGACATACTTCTAGTCCCTGACTTAGATTGTGAAACAAGATTATCATTCTACTTTTCATTGGAGAGAACGACAACAATACAATATAGCTACTCGACAACTGATCAAAAATTGTACGTAGTTCTTGAAGGTACATGATCTTCCATGATTGGCTGTTACTAGCCTATCCTCTAGGTTCCCGCTAACTATCTGAACAATCCACATCCCATTCCATATTCCTCGCTTTCCATCTTTAGATATGGGACTATGATTCTATGAATATGAATATGAGGCATAATGATCCGACAACTTTCTACATAGGAATCTCAAATTACATATCATGCATGTGCTAAGAAGTATATAAATCAAAACACAATCCCTTTTCCTATCTTGTTCCTGATATATATCCTCACTCACAGCTCAATTTTACCATTACCTTGTTCTGAGTCGGAACACCGCCAATCATCACAGACTACAAATGCCAAATGCTATCCCCTCAGAACCTGCAAGTCGACAAGCTTTCATTCTCCTCATTCAATTCATCATATCGCACATGCGCAAAACCACTTCACACCTCTTTTCAACCTTCGAACTAATTCGACCATCAACGAAGTCGGCCTTCTTCACTCCTACCCACAAACCTCACCACCACTCTCTCCCTCACTCTCTTACCTCTTTTCCAGTCTCCAAAAATGTGCATCCGCCACATCCACCCCTTCACCTCCCAACACTGCCAATCACGATTCACAGCCCTCCAATCCATACACCCTCCCCAACACGTTGTCATCAAAGAAATTGTTTTCTGTCCAGGGTATAACGAGGCAACTTATTTGACGTGTCCGAGATGGCCGGAAGAAGTTGTGTGGGAGAATATCTCGGGGAAGGATGTTTGTGGGGAGTGTGAGAAGGAGCTGAGTGAAGGGATGGGAAGGTTGAACTTGGGGTGAGGAGGAGGAGGGGGGGTGTGGGAGTTAGCAAGATGGGAGGGATATAGGGATATGAGAGGACGGCTGAGGAAAAGGGGGAGTGGGGGCTGGGTTACTTTGTGAGAGGGGATGTGAGGTATTTTAGAATAGAGCATATGGGGTATGCGGTATGTTTATTTAGCATGAGAAATTTGGTTTCGGGCTAAAGGACATTCTAGTTCAAGCTCCGCACACTTTCACCTCACATTATTTTTCCGGCGTCGTAAAGATGAGTTGTTTATCAGGTTTGCTCAAATAAAAGCTGAGGATGCGAGAAATTAAGGATCTGAGAACACAGGTCACAGAGAATAGAGAACCCTCTTATGCCTGCTAGGCCATGGAGACTTCCGGGAGGTGAGATGCCATATTCGCTGCAGCTTTTCATATATATACACTAGACAAACATTTGATGACATGGCACTATTCATTGACATACAAGAAGTTAAGTAGTATCATGCATGCAATTGAGGGCTTATTCTAACACAACAGGGCCCAACTCATTATAAAGTCAGCTACTCGTCTAACTCCTCTCCACACTCCTCTTTTCAACCGCTCTAATCCAATCAATAAAAATCTACTCGTCGATACCCACTGGTATACACCCTTTTTACTAAACATATTTAATAAATCGCTTTACAACAATGAAAAAACCAATAAATCATCTCATGAAGTGACCTGGCAATCTGCTCGAAATTACCGAAAGAAATACATAGCGGCGATTTTGATATCGAATAACACACAGACCTCACGGGTCAAAGTCGCAAAGAAGCTATCCCAACTGGTCAGAAACTGAAAAGGAACTGAGAATGCTGTCCACTTTTAATCAGGGGCAAGTTTGATGGATGAATGTGTGAAGGAAATATGGATCTTGTTAACCTACGACGGTAAAGCTCTAGTTACTTAGGGTTCAGCCGGCAAGCGACGAGTAATAACCATTTGGTAATATGTCCAAAAGTTACTCCTGATAATTAGCGAGGGCCATTTATCTGCCTTTTCTCCATTATATACGGACTCTATATATAAGGTGCCAGGTAATTGAGTGCTGGCTACGGTCCTTAAACGCGACACTGAAGAGGTCTAAATTGTGGTGTTGATTATATAATCAAGTGGCGATTCCAACGTGACTTCGCGAAGTGGACGCGACACCACCCGTTCGCGCTTCGAGTATTTCACCTCAACACAATGTAATAGTCGTCATAGAGAAGCCAGAAAATGGCCAAACTACAAGCTGCGACGGTATCTAATCAGATAATCCGGAAGCGCAAGAGAAAAGATGCTGAGGACGCGGATTTAGATACGAATTCGACTACATCGCCCCATATCACCGTTGAGCCGGATCAAGAAACCCCCGGTACAACTGACAGTACAACTGTACCCACGAATGAAAATGATGGTGGTAAAAAGTTGCGGCGAGTGTCGAAAGGGAAAACACCTCCTGTGCTCGCTCGAAATGCATCGTCTTTCGCAAAGCCGGTAACCAGTACCATCCCATGGCCTCCCTCCTTCCAGGCACTCGAAAAGACCCATCGAGCATTGAACCTAGTCTACACCTTCTGCTCCACACGGAAGCATTTAGCTACCACTATCGATAACTTGAAGTCTGCCGTGGAAGGTCACATAAAGCGAGAGTTGAGGGTTGAAGAAATTGCGCAGATAGTGGCGTTGCGCCCCGGTGGAATGAACTTCGCATATGTCGATGAAGCAATGTTACAATTGGATGTTAGAGGCGCGGAAAGGGACGAGACATTTAAATGTGGACGAGCAAGGGATTGGCATGCTGCTGGACCGGCTCCGGATGCTTCCGTGGGGGGTGTTACAGGTACTGAGGGTTTGGGGTATGGAGAAATGGCCGATAACAAAGGTAAAGAAGTCCTCTTATTCGAGTTCATAGACGGAGATTTGAAGAGACAAGTACAGAGCAAGCAGACCGGCGAAGCGGTAAAGGCTACGAGAAAGTTAATGGATGAGGAATTGAAGATGCCGGTTTTCAGTCAGAAACAGATGATGAATTTAATCGAGAAAAGGAATACAAAGTTTGTCAGTGCTATCAATGCATTTCTTAATCTTTGCGAAGCAGATGGTCTTGATGCAGAAGAAACATTGTTGAAGGAGGCCGAGCCATTAATTCCTATACCATCAATTTCGAGAAGTAGCACACCGAAGCTCGATCATAGTGTTTTACCAAAAAGCATACCCAAAGAGCGAGCAAGTATATCGGATATCATCACAGAAATCAAAGACAGCGAATGGTATACTGGTCAAATCGTACCTGATGGCCATCGTGTCTTTGATCCTCAAGAAGCAATATACGGAGATTTAAATTTCGTCCTCAGCCAAAATATGGTCAACGCTTTGTATAATACCAAGAACATTACACAGTTTTATGCTCACCAAGCTGAAGCTATCAATAATCTTCACGATGGGCACAATGTCATCGTGGCGACATCAACCAGCTCTGGGAAGTCCTTGATCTACCAAATACCCGTCTTGCATCAACTTGAGAAAGATCCTAATTCTAGAGCAATGTATATATTTCCCACCAAAGCTCTAGCACAAGATCAAAGAAGAAGTCTGAAGGAGATGATGAGGTTTATGACCGGCCTTGAGGAAGCTATTGTGGAGACTTTCGACGGCGATACGGAAATGAAGGATCGGAATCTGATACGTGATGAGGGAAGAATCATCTTTACAAATCCGGATATGTTACATATCACTATTCTTCCACACGAAGATAAGTGGCGGTCATTCTTGAAGAATCTTAAGTATGTTGTGGTCGATGAGATTCATGTCTATAATGGCCTGTTCGGTTCTCACGTAGCCTTCATCATGAGACGATTAAGAAGGATATGTGCGGCGCTGGGAAATCGTCACATCAAATTCATCTCATGCTCTGCCACAGTGGCTAACCCGCTAGAACATTTCAAAACAATCTTTGGTATCGATAATGTACGAATGACAGACTTTGATGGTTCTCCTTCTGGCAGAAAAGAGTTTCTGTGTTGGAATACCCCTTTCAAAGATCCTGCCGATCCTTCCAGTGGACGTGGTGATACAAGAGCAGAAGCTGCAAGATTGTTCTGTCAGCTAATACTCAGAGGTGTTCGGGTGATAGCTTTCTGTCGCGTTCGTAGGCAATGTGAGGCTTTGGTTGGTGCAGTGAAGGAGGAATTGGCCACTTTGGGACGTCCTGAATGTATGGCTCGCGTAATGGGTTATCGAGGTGGATACACACCACAGGACAGGAGACGAATCGAAAGCGAAATGTTCGAGGGGAAACTAATGGGGATAATTGCAACAACTGCTCTAGAACTCGGTGTGGATATTGGATCTTTGGATGCGGTCCTAACTGTTGGCTTCCCGTATACAATTGCGAATCTGCGGCAACAAAGTGGACGAGCGGGTCGAAGGAACAAGGACTCTCTATCAGTCTTGATTGGTGACTGTTTCCCTAGTGATCAGTACTACATGAACAATCCGGATGAAATCTTCACAAAACCAAACTGCGAGCTGCAAGTCGATCTGCAAAACATGCTGGTACTCGAAGGCCACGTTCAATGTGCGGCCTATGAAATGCCCATTCGTCCAGATGAAGATGCAGTTTACTTTCCCAAGAACCTGGCTGAGGTCGCAGAAGAGCGTTTGGTGAAAGACGAACTTGGCTTTTACCACTGCAGTGATCGATATAGACCCATTCCATCAAAATTGGTCTCAATTCGAGATACCGAAGAGGATCATTTCGCCATCATTGATATCAGTCATGATAAAAACATTGTGCTCGAAGAATTAGAAGCTTCTCGAGCATTCTTCACACTGTATGATGGTGGTATTTTCCTTCATCAAGGAAACACATATCTTGTCAAAGAATTTAACCCTGAGCGTAAGATCGCAAAAGTAGAACTTGTCAAAGTTGACTGGACAACCCAACAACGTGACTACACCGACATTGACCCCATAGAAACGGAGGCTATCCGCCGCATCCCCAATTCCCTCTCTCGTGCGTTCTTCGGAGCAATCAAGATTCAACAAAACGTCTTCGGATTTTTCAAACTCGATAAGAAACGTCGTATCCTTGATGCGATCCAAGTCGAAAATCCGCCTATTATCCTCTATAGTAAGGGTATGTGGCTTGATGTTCCTAAAATGGCTCTTGAGATCCTCGTCGAACGACGTCTCAATATTGCTGGAGCTATCCATGCGGCTGAACATGCGGTTCTATCACTTATGCCTAATTTCGTAATAAGTATGCCAGGCGATGTCCGCACCGAATGTAAAGTCGGCGTGAAGGAATTTGCACAAAAAGAAACAACTCGGAAACGGCCTGCTCGTCTCACGTTCTACGATGCCAAAGGCGGTGCATCAGGCTCTGGTATCAGTACCAAAGCTTTCGAATTTATTGATCTCTTGCTGAAACAGGCATTGAGGAGAGTAGAGGGTTGTCATTGCTACGAAGGGTGTGTGGAGTGCGTCGCGAGCGAGACTTGCAAGCATGCTAATGAGGTGATGAGTAAGGCAGGAAGTGAAGTTATTTTGAAAAGTCTTTTGGGCATGGAGATTGATGTTGATGCTTTACCGATGGGACCCGAGGATGAGAGGTACACGGGTATTGAGACGGTGATTTTGGCGGAAACAGTTACTGGGAAGGGGAGGGTAAGAGATTTTGGAGATCCAAATGGAGAGGTTAGGGTTAAAGATGAACCGGAGGACTAAGGGGAGAGAGGGGAACTTGATGGGGTAATGACTGTATAGTATTTATGATGCTGGTGGTAATTTTCAATGCATAAATATGCGATGTACAATTTTGTGGGTACAACCTTGAGCAATTCATGATATCAAAATTCTAGATGCCTCGTATTCAGATTGTAAATTTGACTTGTTGCCTGAGGATGATTTGAAGTGATTGTTGAAAAAAATTGGAGAGAGGTGAAAAAGGAGTTCGGTTATTAAAAACCCTAGTCGTGCTTAGTCATGTACCCTGTTCAACCCTGGGCCACATTGGGTTGGTGCTGTTGCAGGAGGAAGTGGAGGATTGAATCGATACCCTGCCTCGTTTCTGTATTTATCTAGTGGTTTCTACTACGGGCTTTGAAAGTTCACATCACATGTGAAATGCTCTTGGGATGAACCAGGGCTGCTAGCTGGAGCAATACGGTCAGTACGGCGTCTTCAAGTCTTTGATTAATTCTTAGCTCCTGAATTGTACGGTGGATACACTCGTTGCAGTCATGAGGCATTTCTTTTGGAATACTTGAGAGCTTGAGCCTTTTGAACGATATCCGACTTGTCCTACAAGATCTCCTCACAACCACACCTCGCGATAACTCCTAAATCTATCGATTACAATTGTACATTTACTGTTGCCAGAGACATTTTGGTAAATCCACCTTTCAAATTCCATCCTCGGAAATATTGATTCTGAAATCTGGACAATAAATATGTCTTCCTCTTCGTCCATTATGAACGCTTTTCATGGGAAGGATCCAGCTTCACTGGCGTTCCTATCAGAGCTAATTCAAACGTCATACAACTATACACCAGAAGACTTACTTAGTGATTATCACTCTTCAGCCAATAATCTTATGCGAGAAACAAGCACTGCTCATCAGCAAGATGACGCATTCAAGGAGAAAAACTTAACGGACACCGAGATTCAAATTAGTAAGTTCTTCACCATATTCTGGTCCATCCCTAGAGTACTCCTACTGACATGTCTACCCGTAGCAACTCACTCATTTCTCGACCTGAGATTATCCCAAAATATGCTAAATGGCACTAGACAATTGTTCGAAATGATATCCAAAAGATGGTGCTCCATGTATTCAATCGCACATCCACGCTTTGGACATTTCAAACTTGTCTACACACCATTCGGGACGATCGATTATGAATCATACTTTAGGGATAAGGGCACTAATCACATCAACATGTCAAGCATTGTGAAATATCCACGTCCTCACTCCTCATGGCTGCATGTAGTGTCAAAACCCTCCACTAGAACTGATAGCGAAAGCGGTATCATCGATGAGATCGATGACCAAGTCCTACAATCAGATTGCAACTGCCTCGAAGTAATTTCTGAAGTCTCGAATACCCAGGCCGATTCGCCAATTACCACGCAGCCCAAAAACTTGGAGATTTCCGAGAAGATAATGTACATCCCACCCCACAAGAGGGAAAAGTCTGACATAGCTCACTACCGGGCCCATTCAGAGTCAAATATTACCGAAAATCAAAAGCATATATCAGTGAGAGACAAGAAAAAGTATCTGTCACTCGATTTGAAATCGTCTTCACCTTTTCAAGCAAATCTAAATGTGGCAAGACGAACATTCACTGGCAGTGCATACGTACCACGTCCAGGCTTCCAAGCTTTACCAGACTCGCTACCTACCAGCGCCAATGGATCCACTATGCAAAATCTTCAGAGTGAAGCACTTTCAGACCAATCAAATTACAGGGGAAGAGGTCAAGGAGCGAAGGCAGTCAAAGACCTTGCCGACAATCTGAACTGCTCGATCTTTGTCAGTCACCTCCCAACAGTTGTCGATCATAAGGAGATTTTTGCCGTGATCAATACCGGCTCCGTTATATCTCTTCATATAATGGGCGCCATCCCCGGGTGTCCTTTCTCTGCTGCAAAGATCGTGTTCAAATACCCTGAAGGTGCCGCTAGATTTATCAAAGAATCCGACAGTGTACATGGCATTGAGATTCAAAATCAACGTCTTTTCGTGGTATACAATGAACATGGAATGGTTAAACACTCTTCTGAACACCAGAGTCGTGTGCTTCATATCAAAGGACCATACAACAAGATGACCGAGGATTTCTGGAGAGACTACTTCAATAAAGTTACCAAGTATCAGCTAGAATATGTGGGTTATCTGCCGGTTGACAAAATATCAAGGGGAAAACGCGCCATGGAGTTCCGTTTTGCTCGAGTCGAGGCTCAGGCTCAGACCATCCTGATCACAATCATTCACGATCTTCAAATTGGTGGTACAGTGACTGCCATATATGGTGAAGATCCTTGTGGTAGGGGCTGGGACACTTTACCCGAAGTCGAAAGAATGTAGGATTTCAGTCACATTAAATGGACAGAAAGATGCTTTGCAATTGAAGTATGAAAGGGCTCTGTGAAAATAGGTTTGTACTTCTGCCACAACGGTCTGAAGAGACACAATCTCTATGTATCAATGTTATGGGGTGCATTGAATTTAGTGAGCTCTAGATAGTCCCGCTATAGTGAAGCTAGCAAATTCTAATCATAATACACATGAATATTTCACGAAGATGTTATGAAATTCCAATCCCAAATCAAGTACATTCCTCTCACACGTCCTGAATGAAAGGTCAACAATATCACTGAATCAATCTTTAAAATTTTGTTTAGCCAGATGCAAAGACTCATTCATTAAGGGAGTCAAAGTGCATCTTTCTGTGTCTGATATATTTAACCCTTTCACTTTTCTATTAATGGATTGCTGATCAAACCTAGGGGTAGAATCGGGAAAAGATTCGACTTGTAGTGAATTGATCATAAGTTTTCTTAAGCCGAAGACAATAGTTGATTGGGTATATCTTTAGTCAACATGATAATATGAATAATGAACGAACAGCCACACAAGAACTTTTAACTTGATCTTGGCCAAATGGTTTCACATATAGGTCTTGGTACCATTAATTTGAAATAACATAATACCTTTAGTAATAAGTATTCCATAAATATCTAACCTGTCCCTACGATTAATCAAGTAGTAAACCTAGTAATTCATATAAACCAAGATATGCAAACCAAGACATAAGTAAAGCTAATTGGAGCCATAGCCCTGACCAAATAGTTAGTCTAATATCAGTGAAGATATTTAATAGCAAAGAAGCTTATGATTTAACTTTTAATAACTAGAAACTGCTTTTAGTACAGACTGAATATTGGGAACTCTGTACAACAATAATGTGACGATTAGGACTAATAGTTGATACTACTCCAGATGATAGCAAGATTTGTGAAGTTTTATTATAAACCCTTTTTTTTTCAGCATTCAAGCGAGGTCTGCAGTACAATCGAATGTTAATTAACAGTTCAGAACAACATCAAGAGTCTCCATCATTCAATAAAATCTATAGCGTTTTTGTTTTCCTAGAGTTTCTGCTTTCAATCCAAAGTTTTCAAATAATCTAAACTAAGACCCTCCTTTCATCTACATTGATTTCCCACTGTATTACGTCATGACTTGAACGATTCGCTAACATATCTCCTTTTATGTTAATAATACCTAGTACTGTGACTTATTATATTCAATAATTCACAAACTAATGCACTAGTCTACTATCATGACGTATTGATGCAAATGATTGAAGTTAGTAAGCTTGACTTGGAGCTCGGGAACTTTGATTTGCTACGATAACAAAAATTCACTATGTATATATCTGCCGTGTTTAATTTCATATTTTCTCAAAGGCGTCTAGTCTAGTATATCTAAGGGTTTAGTTCGGGTAATGCGCCACATATAGCTCAAACGACTGTACCATTTCCATTTTAACTATATAGCTTTCATCCTCCCTCTTGTCAATCCTACATCTCTTCTTCATTTTTCTTAACGTTTCTTCTCATACTTTGTTCTCTTCTACAAATTGAACTCTTTCCTAGTTAGACATTCTACAGAACTCTTTTTAACAGACTACAAAAAACAAGGTCGACCTCCTCTATGCTAAGAGCTGATCTTTGCAATAAGAGTTTCCATCTTCTTTAGATAATCTTATTTCAAATTTGATCCTATTACCCACAAGCAGTCACCACATTCTTTCCCTTATTTCTTTCTCTCTTGCAAACTAGCTGTACTGCAGTCTGAGTTCTGAGTTAGAAATACACAAGTCACCAACCTCAATACTTTTCATGATTCAAAATGGACTTCACCTTTAGCAGGTCTTGGTACAGAGATCTTGAAGTTTCTCCTTCCCCTGAGAATTCTTCTAAAGGACGAAAAGGCAAAGGAAAAAAAGCTGGTGATGCGCAGTTGAATACATCTCCTTTAACTATTGGTATATCCCTCCTTTTTGAAGCTCCAACATTTTCCAAGCTGTAACTAAAATTAATTTAGATGCCTCTGCAATCGCAAGAGATAGTCCTGCCCCTACTAGATTTCGGCCAAATGTTCAAAATCTTGAAATCATCGCAAGCCAAACAGAACACTATCAGGAAGAAGAAGATGATAAAATTGATACTATCAGTCCTATCAACTCCAGCAAAGTCAATCAGCGATCAGATGATAAAGATACAAAGCTGGACCAAAAGCTCTCAATGAAGAATCCCTTTCAGCAGTCAATTAATGTTTATTCTCCTCCAAAGCGCTCTCGGTGGGCAGACGTTTTTGAATCAAAGCCCTTTGACAGAAGAGCCCTGCAGCCAAACTTTGTAACCGCTGCTCATCAGAAGAAGTCACCACCTGTGTTCTCTGAAAGCTCAGGACAAAAGGCATCACCACCCAGCCCTGGATCTAATTCTCTCCGAAAAATTCTACCCACAAGAAGCTCTGATTCCAGCTCCAACACATCCACAAAGGGAAAATCACCTCCGAGGAATAAGGCAGATGCTTCAGATGATTCCAAGAGATTTCGCGAGTTTCTGGTTCGAAGTGATAGCGCAGTACCTTTCTTCATGTCACCTCACGGCGTGCATCAACAGTTCTTTGCATCCGGCGGACCTGGTGGTCTTCTTCCTTCCAACCATTCCCAGGATTTGAAAACCTCTCGTCCATCCAATGCTTCCTGCTCTTTGAATAATTCGCGTCCTTCCACTCATAACTCCATTGCAAGAAGATCAATGAATAGTTCTCAAGCCTCCCGGGTCTCGAGATCAACAACTGCAAGGATGGATATTAGTAGAAATTCGAGCGTTGGTGGAACAACGTGGTCGCTCAGAGACGTTAGTATCGATTCTGGCTCCCAGTTAACTGATCACACTCGAATGACCTCTGCCTCTGGTAGTTTTTGCCATCAACCATCTATCTCTGAGAATCAGAATATACTTCCTGGCGTATTTACGGCGAGCCCACAGCCTGAGGTGGTGGATTTTGACCAGGCCTTTCCAGAGATACTCTCGTTACCCGCCACCACATTCAATAATGGTATATCTCTTTCAACAAATGCGCTTCGTTCATCGATTGCCCCCATGAATATGGCAGCTACAACTATGGTCATGGTACCAGCTACCATGGTTATGGGTAACCTGAACCCTTTCCCTGATCTTTCTCATTTGGTAAAGAAGTTTCGTCCCACCAACATGCTTCTTCGTGAACAAGGTATGATCCCAGACAACTCTCGTCAGGATACAAACTATGAAGGTGACGAGAACCATCCCGACTTGCTCAATATCCCCGATTCTGTCAACTGCTGCATGTGGGTGATCAACATTCCTCCGGATGTCCAACCTGGCGAGTTCATGCGTATTCTTGACTGTGGTGCCGTGGCTGCACTCTCTATGGTCCCTCCTCAAAAAGGCCACGTCACACAAGCTGCAAAGGCCACATTCAAGACAATTGCGGCTGGTGCTGAGCTCTACCGCCGTGCTCGCTACAAGGCTGGTCTTCGCATTCGAAAAAACAAGATCAAGGTCTGGTACAACGACTATGGTGCGTACGAATGGCGAGGTCCCGAAACACGTTTCCTGGAAATTGAGGCACCGGTCGTACTTAATGAGCATTTCTGGCAATCATATTTCAACAATTGGTGCAAGAATATCGTCATCTCAATGAAGCAACTCCCTTGCAGAAAATATGGCTTTGCTTTTATCAGATTCGAATTCGTACGAATTGCGGGCCAGGCACAAACTTGTTACCAAGCTATTCTGAAGGATGAGTCATTTATGGGACAGGTGAAGGTACAATATGGCATAGATCCTGATGACAAATGATGGGATGCTTTTCGAAAAATTGATGAATAGTTCACAGATTTAAGCACATTGGAATGTGTTCAGTACCAATCTGCATCTGACACACAGGAGAAATTGAGCTTTATGCTGGAAAACGCAATAGAAGATGATGCGGCTTACGATTCTTTCTTTTTTTAAGACTTCTTTAGTTGTCTGCCGCGATTCAACACATTACAAAGATAGCGCGAGCGCTGTTGCCCTAAGGTTCCCCGAGGGGGTTTCAGGATTCTTTAGGTAGAGTTTTATGGTATTTATGGATGGATGAAAATGGGTCTGGATAGTTTGGTCTGTTACTGATAAATAATTCTGGTTATGATTTACGATACCGAGGGGTTGAGAGCACAATGTACTCAAGACCTCCACAAGAAAATTGATTCCCAATCTTTGAAGAAGGGACTAGAATTCAGAATTTAAATGGAGGTATATACGAGTCACTTCGTATTAGTTACATAGCCATAAGTTCTGGATCAGAATCGGTTTTCGGAGTTAGGAAAAAATAAAGGAAATAACTTTTTAGAACCTCTAGTTTCATTGTGATTGTATTGCAACTTAGACAGCCTCCCTCTTCTCACATTGATTCTTATTTTTTACTGATTCTCCGTTTCAAATAATGGTACTGCATGGAATTGAAGATGTTTTGGAAGGCACCAAGTTATTCTTCCTTTGCTAGATGTAATACCGACATGTAAGTTTTCAAACTGCCAAATCTACGACGTTAAACAATATACTGTTTGTCAGATACTAAGTAGGACTTGTAGGCCTCCATAAGCTTTCAGAAATAGTAACATTGACCCTTTATGATATACTTCATGACAAGAATATCTTCTAGAGAGAAATATAGGCAAATCTGACTACCTCAGACGTTTTTTAGATGGTGATGATGATGAGGCATGAAAAAAGCGAGGAAGAAGTCAAGAATGACCAAAATTCCAAATGATCATGATAGATGGCCGATGACTGCTGAAAACAACTTTGGCAAACTAGGATCAAGCAAACTAAGTAAGTAGCAATCCACTTTGGGGTTCTAATGTTAAGAAAAACACCTGTCAGGCTATAAAAGGCTACTGTCAGTTGCTCAGAGTATTCAACTCTCTGATCATGATGAATTCCATGATAAAGTCGACTGGTCATCACCAAATTTTTTCAGCGTGAGTAAGACGCGTTTCGCGAATTCGGGGTCTACAACATATTGGAGCAGGTTTATTTAGTAGTCGGCGGTCCAAGACTATGGATCAAGCTCGCTACACATACGATACTAAGTCTGCGAACGCGAGATCTGCATTTTCTTCAATTCTGTAGAACACTAGAGATTGAACGGCCGCTGAGAAGTTCTATAGGTATCACCACTTTCCGCAGGAACTCCCATTGATTAGACGGTAATACAAGATATCATAGTCCTAACTCCTGAACACAGCAAGCTAATTAAATATCAAGTTCCATAATTCAGCTACGAATATGACATGATAGTTCGAAGAATCTCCTGCGGCTCAGTTTTCAATGGCCTTGCTGCCTCTGTATCTCCAATGCATTTTCACCTCAACACTTCCAAATAAGTAATCATAACAAACCATCAACACCCTCAGACCCTCAAGAAACAACAATTCATCTCGAATAAATCTGCACCAAGTAGATATAGTGAATGGAATTTCCAAAATGACGATGTTAGTTGGCTAGGAGTGTTTCACAGTGATCTCGGAAACCACTCGGTTCGCCAATTTTGATATCAAGGCCTCGGGTGCAGCTAATTTCTCGAGGAGGGAGTCAGGTGGGATTTCGAATTTGGTGAAGAGGAGGATAGAATACACAGTTCGGAGTAGACCGAAACCAACCACTGGCTAAGCACTACGGTCAATGCGACTGTACAATCCTAATCAACACTAAGATATCTTCTGGTACTGCCGTAGTCCCCTAGAATTCTTCTTAAAACGTTACAGAACAGAACTTTGTTCTCAAAACTCTGGTACTACTTACATTTCCATCTTCAAAAAGGAGCTTTCAATACAACTGAACACACCAAACTCCTAACAATTTTACCTCCCAAAACAACTCAACTATACTTTTGTAACAAGTTTCCTTCTACTGCAGAATGTCGTACAATCTCAATCCCAAAAACAGAGTAGGGTCTTCTAGAGCCAGGTATCCTTTTGCTTATGATGCGAATATGATCCCGCGGGATGTTTTTCTACTCGATGGTAAGTCCCCCAGAACTTCCCCAAATCACTTCTCCACTGCAGTCCACTATCTAATCCCACAATATTGTATCATTCCGTACAATGCGAGAGATTGCCTCATATCGAACTCAGTGCCAGTACGATTTCCAAGCATCCGCTTTCGGGTCCTAGACCTCCCTATCAACTTATATAACAAAAGGCTTCCCATACACCCATGCAGCCATGCTACGAAGAAATTAGCACACATAAGCTATCCGCAGCCTCGTTAACTGACTACTTTCATGTCTAGGAATAACACCAGCATCGGTACAAGAAAGACTAGAGCAAGTCATAAAAGAATATGGACGACGTCAAGACTCACAGTATGTATTCTCACAGCTTCACGAGATTTAAAATTTCTGACTTAAGGGCTTTTAGGCACATGAAAGGCGATAGTTATCCACAGTCTCAGGTCCTAAATTCAAATACCCAGTACAGGGGACATTACCAGCAAAATGTATATCTTGATAACCCCAGATTCATTTCGATGGCACGGCCTGATGGAGAACTACAATCAACATTTGCTGACGGAAAGAGCGGGAACTCCATGTATAGAAATCTTGTTCCTGTTGGGCAGGGCAGAGATTATATGCAAATGCAACGTCAGATGATGGATCCGGCAGCCTTCATGCCACATCAATTCACAAATCCACCCTTCCCACGTGAACAGAAACCTTTTAGAGGTCAAATGTGGAATCATGATAGCTCTGCCTATTTGAGAGAGGATCGAGGAGAACAACGACAGATGTCGCTACATCCAGATCACATCACTGGGTCTGTCACGGTCGCCGGTTCTCACTCTAACAACCCAAAAAGTGACTTCAACGACCACTCCATGCACCATAAAACTCCCTCGCATGCGCTTGCACCACATCACCACAATACGGTGGTTCAACAAAAGAACACGACGCAAAACCATGCCCAAATACCTCACACCATACATGGAATGAAAAGGGAAGACATACAAATCCACGTGAAGGTACCCGTTTCACAAAATGGCGAATTCCACATGCCACCAACCAAGAGACTACTCCGCCGCCAAGGTTCTTTAATCCCCGGCGAAGAAGCACAAGCATCAAAAAGCGGCTATAAAGGCAATCCGCAAATCGGGATCCGAAATCTCGCCGACCATTTGAATTGCGCACTCTGGTTGACCAATCTTCCACCTGATTGTAAAGAATGGGAAGTTCTGAGCATAGTGGATACCGGAGCGGTAACCGCATGCGAAATCACTCCTCCGCAAGGAACTTTCGTGAAAGCAGCTGCTAAGTTGGTTTTTAAGCATCCGGAGGCAGCTGCTAGGTTTATCCAAAGATGTGTTGGTTTGGGGCGCATTATGATCCGTCATCATACAGTTCGAGCTGCTTATAACGAGTGGGGATGTGTTCGGTATAGGAATAAGAAGAGAACACGCGTGTTATCGATTGAAGGACCCGCCGAGCACATGAATTATGATGATCTCAAAGAGTATTTTGACAGCTTTTGCGATTACGAGATGTCTGACTGGCAACGAGCTTCTTCTCAGATTCCTGGAAATAGAGTATTGATTTGGGAGTTTGCTCGGATTAATGGTCAGGCTACCCAATGTCTCAAAGGCTTGATGTGTCATCCAGTTTATGGAGAGGTTTTAACCGTCAAATTTGCTCCTGATCCATGTGGCAAGTTTTATCCATAGGTGACGCATCTTCAGAAGGGTGAAGAGTGAGGATCAACTGGCAACTTGTCATACAATCAAACTCATCTGTAGATAGTTGAGGTAGGCAGGTCTTGTTAGCAGAGAAAGCTGACAGAAGATGTCCACATTTTTTTTGGCATATGAGAACAACCATGCTGTACATGAGTTGGGGCGTCATTACTCGGTTCGAGAACAGCGTTATATGAAGAAATAGCATCTAAATAGATTCATTGGTGAAAACATTTGGGTTAACCCAGCAGTGCGCGCTGCGTTTAGTGACTTGAGTGATGAAAATCCAATTTATATATAACCCCCCTAATATAACGTAAGCTAGCCCATTAGTCTTAATGTATAGATATAGTATGCACAATTCTGGAATCTGTGCTGCAATTCTTCGATATTGTCAATCACGTGACTCGAATATGGAAAGAATGATCTCATACCCCACAATTAGGGGCTGCCGTAGCGAAAAGATCTCTAGATTCGTCTAATTTCGTATTGATCAGTGAACTACAGTCTAATTGATGTTAGCCGAGGATTCACCTGATAATAAAGAAGTGATGCTGTGCAACTGTGCAAAATGGTTCTCCTATACGGTTCCCCTATACAGTTTTCCTTGACACTAATGGGGTGGCAAACACTACTTAACAGCTGCTGTTTTGCTTCTTACAACCCTTTCTTTTCCAAAACATCTTACATCCACATCACAAGCTCTTTTTCCAAACATATCATATCAAAACATTCATAAAAATATTCACAACCTTGACTGTCAGAGAACTTCTTGACATATTCAACATTTCTTTCGCAGTACTTGACTGATCAACTCTATGCCCAATCCCAGCCTATTCTTTTGACTTGTATACTCCATAAATTTGTATCCATAATGGATTTTACCAGTACTTACTTGGGCATCTCAGAGATATTGGTTGAGCAAAAGGCAAAGTCTGGTAATTTCTCTGCTCAGCACGAACCTTTCATGAACTAACTAATCGAAGCAGTTGATACCTCGAAGACACTTGAGACTTCTATGGCTGGCCGGTATCAATCTACATCGCCGTTAAATGGTAAATAGTTGCTATTCCAATCGCGAAATCAATAGTTACTAATGTTCAATAAAACAGTTGCTCGGGGGTTAGCGGAATCTACACAAAACGAACTCCATCCTGGCACAATGTCTGATGTATTGAAAACGGCTCAACTCATGAACAACAGTACTGTCAGAGAACTCCCAGCTACACATCGAGGCACGTCTCCACCACCTGATATAAACCCAATCGGCTTCGAATATGGTTTAGCTCACCGAATAGGTGATCGAAACATATCTCTTCCCCGGATTAGTTCGAGGATTAATTCGAATTGTCCCTTCAGCATAACCACTGGTGGTCTTACAGCGTCTACAAAGCACGGAGACGAGGAAAGTGGGTCGCTTGTCGAGTTGGAGGATATTGACAACCGTGATCTCTCGTCTCGAGAAGGAAATGACGTGATAGTCCAAGAATCAGTAAGTTCTGTTTTGGCTCCCTTTGATGATATTGCTTTTGCTTACACCAATAGACCAATGCAAAAATATTCTGCGATCCCCCCTTCACCAATCTCATTAGGGATTTGCAGTACGGACCAGTCCAAAAGAATGCAGCACTTTTAAATCATGCAACGGAGTACGAAAACGATACAGAAAGCACTTCTAGCACCAGTGATGACGAATCTGGAAAGTGTAATGCGCAATGGGACAAAAAAATGGGACAGGAAAATGACTCCGCAGATATTGCCACCTACAGCCCAGAATCTCATAATTCCCCAGCTCTTAAGACGAATAACCATGTGTCTAATAGATCATATTCTCCAGCAGCAAATTTAAAATCCAGTGATAGTTCGACTGAATCTCGATCGGATTCCACACGTAGCAGCAATGCATCAGGAGATTACCGGGAATCACATCACGGTGCTATTGCATCAATGCAGCCTGGAGTTAACCCAACCAGCCAACTTTTGAAAGAGATGGGGCACTTTGCACAAGTACCTGCAGAGGGTTTATCTGTCTCCAAGTACGTTGGAAGTCACGAGTACGTCGGTCACGAAAGACGTTGGGAAGCGGGGCTCCCTCATTGCCTAAATTGCGCAGTCTGGATCAGAGGAATTCCAAGGAGAACTCCACAGGATCAACTGTATTTGGAGCTGTTCAGGGCTGTCTCAATCGGACCTATTGTTTCCGCTTATATCAATGAAGCAAACGACTCATATACGCATCTTTCTGCAAAGGTTATTTTTAAACATCCTGGACATGCCGAAAGATTATGCTACAATGCTTTCACGTATGGTATACCACTTAATGGCAAGTACCTTCGCATTGAACCGAATAAGCTTGGATACCGTGCATATCCAACTAGGCTAGATCACCAGAGCCGTGTAGTTATTGTCGAGGTTGTCAACGATTCAAGCAAGGGAGTCGCATATTGGCTGAACTTTGCCAAGGGGTTGTGTTTCTTCAATATCGAAAGCACACGACATCTTTCCCATAGCACCCCGAATCGGATGGTCATGGAGTTCAGATTTGCGCAAATTTTTGGCCAGGCGCAAGTCTTCCTTCAAAGTATTAAGGATACTCCAAGATTTCAGGGAAATGTATCTGCTCGATATGTTCCAGATGTCTTTTGCGACCTGTGCTGGAGGTCCTGAGATCAATCAAGGCGGAGTTTCTGGTTGAAGAATTTGTATGACAACACTGGAGAATGTTCGGGATTATGAGTTTGTTATCGAGGAACTGAGGAAGGTGATATTTCAGTCAAACTTACTGATGTTCGCTGACGAGAAAGTGCAAAGATTTTGGGTTTGCGGGTATTTCATTGAGTGGTTATTGAAATAGATAATTTCTATGGTTGTAAAAGTTCTGGAATCTACTCGTCGCATATATAACGCTTTTCCACTCAAAACATTGATTTCTTCAACTTTTCATACTCTTGTTTATTTATTATATAATCAAATAAAATAAAAAAAGTTTAATAACTATAATATTTAATTAATAAAATTATTAAATTTTAAAGTTAAAATTTCAAAAAATTTCAAAAATTTCGTTTAATTTTGTTGGAATATCAGATCAATAGTGCAAGTTGATGATATATGCATATAATTGATTATTGTACAAGTGTCCTTAAAAGACAAGGATCATATAATCCTATAAAGTAATATAGGTTTATATAATCGAACTTTAGCTTTTAGTATGTATTTTTAACACTCTTTTTATAATTAAGCTCTTTTAACTTTCTTAAAATGTATATAGCTAAATACTATTAACTCTAAAATATAAACCTAAATGTTTAGTTTTTAATAAAATATATAATAAAACAATAAAATACTTAAACTTTGTTAAACTTCTATAATGAACTTAATATTTGTAGTTACTTATATTTCTTATAAAGTTTAATTAACTTTATAATCTTTAACTATATTATAAAAAAAAAATACTCTTAATATATAAGAATAGATTTCTATTTAAACTATTTAAAATAATAATATAAATTTTAATAAACTCAAAACTCCAATATAAATCATTACTCTTTTTATAGTTTTACCTAATTATTATATAATAGTAATACAAAAAAATAAAGTTTTAAGATATTAAGGTCTTTTTAGCTTTTTAATAAAAGTAATAGAGTTTAAAAGTATCCCGCCCCTTTATAGCTTTTTAATATCAAGGAGTAATAAAGTTTAAAGGCATTCTGCTTTTTCATAACCTTTTAAATATCAAGCAGTAATAAAGATTAAGGTATTCAACTTCTTCATGATTCTTTTAAACATTGAGGTATGATGGAGTTTAAGGGTATCCTATTCTTTTACAATCTCTCAAACGTCAAGGTATAATAAAGTTTAAGAGCGTCCCGCCTTTTCACAGTCTTTTAAATATTAAAGTATAATGAAGTTTAAGGGCATCCTGTTTCTTTATAATTTCTTAATATCGAAGAGTAGTAAATAATAACAAGTTATAACAAAGCTTTTTAAACAAACTTATAATAACCATTTTTATCTTTAAAAACAAAATAAATTCTTTTTAAATTGTTTTTTGTATTTAACTTTTTATTTCTTCAATTCCTTTTTTTCTTTTTAAATTCTTCATTAGAATTTGATTTAAATAACAAGAAGAAAAAGAAAGATTTTTTGCTTTTCGATTTATATTTTAACTTCGATTTCAACTTTTGTTTTTTCGATTTCAAACTTTCTATTATATTTTGAAACTTGGTTTTTTTAGCTTTTTTTTATATTTTAATATAATTTTTGCAAAACTTTTATATATACTTTTGTTTTTTATAAAAGTAATATTTAAATTTATTTAAAGCTTTAATAATATTAACAATTATAAAGAAAAAGGTTATTTCGTTTGATTTGAATTCTTTGATAATATATTCTATTATTATACTTTAAAAGAGTATTAGTTTTTTGCTAATTTGCTAATTAAGTATTTTAGGGATTTAGTGTATAAATTAATTTTTTATTTTGGTATTAATAATTAATTAAAAACTATTTGAAAATTGATATTATTAGTATAAGAGATTATTAATAAAGGATTAAAGGGTTTTAGTTTTAAAATCGAATATCTATCAATAAAACTTGCTACAAATATTGTTAATATATAAAGGGTTTTTTGTACAATTGGATTTCTTTAATTTATTCTATATATTAAAAAAGTTAGTTTGATTTGTAAATACTATTAACTTTTTTTGTTGAATTAATAATATTGCTTTATTAAAAATAATAAATGCTTTTCCTTTTTTATTAACAAAATTAATCTTTTGTTTTAACTATATAGAATTTAGATTATTCAAAAGCTTAGGTTTTTTTTTAGTTTTAAAGATAATCGATTATATATTAATGGTAACAAATGTTAATTTATATACAAAAAAGAAGTTAAAGTAATTGTTATTATTAAATATAAGTATAAAACCCTATTTCAATTTATATTTAGTTTTTTTAACTTTTTGAAATAATATTGTAAAAGTAAAATAAAAGAATAAAATAGAAATTTTTCAGAATAATTATAAATTTTCTTTATAACATAAAATATAATATTATAGAATTAAATAAAAGTAATAAAAAACATTAGTATAAGCTTTATAACCTATTGGAATATTAGATCAATAGTGCAAGTTAATAATATATGTATATAATTGATTATTATATAAGTGTTCTTAAAGAACAAAGATCATATAGTCCTGTAGAGTAATATAGGTTTGTACAACCGAACCCTAGCCCTTAGTACGCACTTCCAACAAATTTATATAGGAAAAGTATTACAAGTAAAAAAAATTTTGATTTTTTAATTATAAACTTTAATAACTTTTTAACAAAATTAATTAAAAATATTTTATTTTATTTTTGATATAATATTAAATATTATTAATAGTTTTTTGTAAAAAAAAATTAAAAAAATTAAATATCAAAAAAGTTATTATATAATTAAGTTTATATAGAAAAACATGATTTTTGCGGGGATTTTGTTACAAAACGTCACGGTGTGCGACAAGTAGGTTCCAGAACTCTTAGATTTTGCAGTACCAAATAGATATTGCTAGGAAAAGTTGTTAAGCAGATATTTCAAGGGTTGACAGCGAATTGTGCGATCCGACTAAGGGCATAGAGTAATCGAGGAACTGGCGATGGCCAGTAATTCAACAAATTTAAATATCTAATGCAATATTTCCCAGGCCTCCATGACTCTTGAGACAGGTGATCAAGCCTTACATTTTGAGTTATCAAATGCCTCGGAAAGCATAGTTGGGTTTATATTTACCATTAGCAAAGAGTCCATTCAGCCTTTTTTCTCCAAATACTTCCCTGCTGCGTTCATAAAGATCTGCTGTATTTGACTCGATGCTGGCCCAAGTTGGACCAGGCAGCATCTAAAGGGCAAGGTACCTTAGGGTTTCTTCAATAAATGCTGGTTGATTGAGCTCCTTATCAAGTGATTGGACTGTCGAAGTTCCAGATGGGTGTAGTTCCTGTCATGTCTGTCAATCGCAATTCAAGTAACAATCAACTGCGACAGTCCGATTCCCTATTAGATTCTCTTTCGCGATACCTGATGGTCAATTGTATGTCGTGAAAGTTGTGTAGTACTTGGTACAACCGCGGAAACCCCTGTTGGCCGACACACGGTCATCCCATCCCATCGATGACCTCGGGCCTAACGTTACAGCCGAGACCGAGAGTTAGAATTATCTAGATAATTCATTGTAACTCGGATGCACCAGGTGCCGTAAAGATGAGTTTAGACGATGCGAAGAAGTTGAATGCATAGGAGTGAGTCGGTAGATTAAGGTTGCGGTGTGAGGTCTGTTTAGCTTAGGCTTTATAGGCGAATCATGTGAGGTGTTCATGAAGAGGTTTAGAAACTATTGCTGATCCCTAGACGTTGTAGATTGATGCACTCAAGAGTGTGGAATACTCAGATTGCATTAAAATCCATTTTGAAAGGTATATCAGAAGCAGCCCGCCACGTCAAATCATCTATCACATGCAACACTAAAATCCGTATATCCGTATCAATAATCTGTAACCGTACATAACTTTTTGGTATCACAAAACATCCCATGCATTTCCCATATAAAATCCTCTCCAAAGAACACACGAGGAGATACACCCAGTTTAATAACGTGTGTCCAAAAAAAACGTGATTTAAAGTACTTCGCGGAAAA
>NGKJ01000013.1:102815-114774 GCA_002162495.1 Myriosclerotinia curreyana
TAGGGAGGGCGGGGGATTGCGATTTTTGCCTTTTTATTTAACGAATCTAATATGCGATGCATTGGCTGCTTTGACTGCTTAACAGCTAACACTCGTTGCTACATCTAAATCAACGAGGTACCTCTCTTTTAGATATATCAGGCTAAGAAAAGAGCAAGTGAATAGAAAGAATAGTTTCTTGCATCAATGCACTTCTCAGAAATAGACTACGTGCAATCCCTTGTGGACGGAAAATAAGTATTTAAGAATAAATAAACTCAAAAGGTAACCTAACCCTTATAATACATTGAAAAGTCCTAACCCTACCCTACCTACCCTTCCATAAACCATTAATCAATGAATCAATTCAATCAACTCCCCGCTTCCATCTCAATCCATCAAAATGGCTTTTGCCTTCCCTCAAATCTCGTCTTTAATCAACCTTTCCCCCACTATTAACACCTCCCAACAATCCATCCTTCCCATCATCTACCCTAAAGAAACCCCCTCTTCTTGACCCGATCTTTCCTCTTCCGTACATAGTTACTCCCAGTATAATACCCAAAGCCACTCCAAAACTTAGGAACGGATGACCACTGATCGCGCCCCTGACATTGAAGAACATCTTCTCGAGTGAACCAACTGTACTTTTTGGTTTGATGACTGGAGGGTTTGATACAACCTTCGGGATAGTTTCAAGAATCGAGGTACGTGAGGGGATAATGTAGTTTCCAGTGATTGTTGTGTCCCAGTAACGACGATTCTATTTGTAATGTTAGTATGTCTGGAGTGGAGGGGGGACAATGGATAAATGAAATGGAGGGGAACGAATACTCACGTCTTCATCATTGATAATAACCTTTTCACCATCAGTCTTAACGTCAATACCATAAGTACTTCTTATCCATCTTTCCCAGAAAACTCCATCAACCCAAGCGAATCCAACCTCCTTTTGATCAGATTTATCCATATTAATTCGAATACTCTTAGCAGCTCTTAAAGCTCTTTGATCATTTCGATCCTCGGCTTCTTCCAATCTGAGTTGTTTTGCATCTCTCAATTCTTGACGTTCACGTTGGAAGTTGATGATTTGTTTATCCATCCATTCTAATGCAGCTTGCTTCAATTCCTTCTTTGCCATAACGAAGTCGGCTTCACGATCTCGAGAAAGAATTGCCAGGACAACAATTTTACCATCCATGATTTCGCGAGAGTTCGAAGCCGTAAGTTCAGGTACAACAGGTAACCAGACAGATTGCATCCAGTGAAGAACTTGTCTGAAATCGCGCATATCCTGAGGTGCGAGCGCAGTATAATAGGTTGGTCTGCTATCTCGAGACACCAATAGACGAGGCCATGTTGTAATCTTGAACTTATCAGCAAGAGCAGCGCTGTTAGTTTTGACAAGTTTAGCGTGGCCAATCAAACTCAAAGTCAATCTTTCCAATGCTGCGAAATCTTCGCTTGTGGTGGCATGATCGTAGAAGTAAATGAAGATGACATCTTCTTTCTCTTCCAATTCCTTAAATCCAGCAGCATCAATATCTCTAATACCATCCCCAATATCAACTGCCTTGTTGGCGAAAGTAACAAAGTCACCTAATCCTCTAAGGCCTTCATATTCGACACGTTCTCCACCACGGAAGAAATGAATAGTTGGATATCCTCGTACATGAACATCCTTACATAATCTAGACTCTGCCTCGCAATTAACCTCCCCTATGTTAAGTTTTCCTTTCATTTCCTTTGCCAATTGAGCCCAGTTAGGGGCCATAGCTTGACAGTGATGACACCACGGAGCGTAGAATTTGATAAACCAAGGATCCTGGGACATAGTAACTAAGTTCTGAAAGCTCTCTGCTGTAAGCGATACGGATGTACCAAGCGGATTTGCAGTTTGAGTAGGTTTTGAGGGTTTCTTTTCGACTGCCGTGGCTTTAAGGGCAGGTATGGTAGTAATTTTAGCCGAGTCAGGTTTCGTTTCCTTGACAGCATCCTTAACAGTGTCCTTGACACCCTCAACGGTATCCTTGACAGCATCCTTTGCAGGCACAACAATATTTGTGGCTTTCTCTGACGCTTTCTCCGTGGGCTTCTGGATTGTCTTTTCAGACTCTTTCGCTGCAGGCTTGTAGTCCCGACTTTGTGTTGCGCGTTCTTCTGGGTAAGTTGGTCCACCAACTGGTCTAGACCCTGGCCGAATTGATTCTAGATTTTCCTCAATAAAAGCACCCAATTTCTCCATGTCCTTAGCTCCAACAAATCGTTTGGATTCCTCGCCATCCTTATATAATATAAATGTTGGGAATGAATTGACGCCGTGATCTGTACAGGCAGTTCCAAAAGCGATACAATCGAGAGAACCGAAATGATAATTATAGTAGGCCGTGAAATTGTTTAGCGATTCTGATGCGCTGTCATCGGCCGTCACTGTAACTGGTTTCGAAGTATAATAGAATTCGTAAAGTGTCTGCCATGTTGGCGCGATGTGTATGCAATGCGGGCAGTAAGGTCTAAACTTATTATGAGCATAAATGATCTTTACTAGAAAATGAACGGATAAATTCTCACGAGTAATGCTTAACAAACCAATACCCATCCGCAACTGTTTTATTAAAAGATTCCCCATCTATTTCAGGAAGTGGAGGTACTTCAACTCCATTGAATACGGTTGGTTCTGGTACATCGAAGGCTTCATCCTCGGTATCACCAGGTAATTCTGGTGAAGTGTTCTCTAATTTCTGATCCCCAGATTGTGCCAATACCACAGAGGCGAAGACAGTGGATAGCAATGAAATTGAAATCAGACGCATATTGAAGAGAAGTTAGGGGCCTTATCTGCACCCTGAGAATGGAATTTTAATGCGGGTAGCGGCAGATCCGCCAACGAAGGTATGAGGAAGAACTTGTTGTCCTCAATCAATAAGATGTTTGACCGTCGCAAAATCGCATAGGTATCTTATACCCAAGAATCGTCTTGAGAAATCGTGGTTTTGGTGGATGAAAGGAGTGAAGTTATGAAGAAGGATCTCGACTTCTTTCATTTACTCCCATACGAAATGATGGAACACAGTTACGCACCATTAGCGTTACTCGCTAATCAATGATCCTGGTAGTTTCTTTTTTTGGTATGATTTACACGTGACTTATATGTATGTATTGGGTTCCTTTCCTTCCTCCTAAACTTCAACTCAACAGTACTGGAGTGAACTTACAAAGTAAAATTTAATACGGTATAAATTCTGAAGATAGGTGATGGGTCTTTCGAAGAAATGACTTAAGTTGTCACCAAACTTCAATCTTGACACGAATCATGACAATAATTACCAGAGAATAAAGGAAGTCTCAAGTAGACGAATTATCAACAGCTATGGATCTGGTGCAAGATCGCAGCCAAAACTCGGATGAACCTGAACGCGCTCAAAAGAGGCGTAAAATTGACGATAGTACTAAGAATGATGCTAACGTGAACAACCCACGGAAAGGGATGGGAAAACCAATATCACCGCCTCCACTTCGAAGGCTTCGTAAGGAATATTCTCATCAAAGGGTTGAAAATCTAGAGGAGATGGAATGTCGTACACAGATGGCTACGGATACCAAAAAGACGGCGGTGGAAACTCCAAAGCAGAAAGTGGTGAAGTCACCATTTCAGCTGACTTCTATCCGAAATCTCCCTGCTTCATCAAACGTGGATGCTGTGTCATTGAAGGATATCTTGGGTGACCCTCTGATAGCAGAATGTTGGGAGTTTAATTACCTTCACGATCTTGACTTTCTGATGGAGCAATTCGATGAAGATGTACGGCATCTTGTCAAGGTTAATGTGGTTCATGGCTTTTGGAAGCGGGAGGATCAATCTCGTCTCCACCTTATGGTAGGTCAATCATCTGTCATTTCATTCTCTCCCTTTCTATCTAGTCCTCATTTGTTTCTCCTCATGTTATTCTCTTGATTTCACATCAAAGACTAAGTCTTGGAGAACGATATTCACGGTCTATAGGGTTGATATTGTGAATTTGACTCATCGAATAGTATATCGGGTTGCAACACTGAGTCACGCTAACAAATATTAGGAGCAAGGTTTAAAGTATCCCAATGTCAATCTTCTGACGGCTTACATGCCTGAGATGTTTGGTACTCACCATTCCAAGGTAAAGTTGAGTTCCCGCAGGCAAACCTACATGACATGTATTGACATTCATAGATGCTTATTCTTCTTCGACATGATTCCACAGCACAAGTCATCATTCATACAGCAAACATGATCCAATTTGACTGGACCAACATGACCCAAGCTATGTGGAAATCTCCACTTTTACCTCTTTTGGACCCGAAAAAGCCAGATCCAGTTGAGCCCACTCAAATAGGCTCAGGTTCAAAGTTCAAATTAGATCTACTCAATTATCTTCGAGCTTATGATACAAAAAGAATTATTTGCAAAACACTCATTGAACAACTCCTCAGATACGATTTCTCGGAAATTCGAGCAGCTCTTGTCGCCAGCGTTCCAGGAAGGCAAGATATAGAAATCGACTCATCGAAGACAGCTTGGGGATGGGCAGGTCTGCAGCACGTACTCGAATCCGTACCAGTTGGTAAACCACAGCCAGATATCGTAGTTCAAATCTCTTCTATCGCATCTCTAGGCCCAACGGATAAATGGCTAAACCAAACATTTTTGAAAGCACTCAGCACATCCAAAACCCGAACAACCTCAAAACCAAACTTCAAAATTATTTTCCCAACAGCTGATGAGATTAGAAATAGTATCAATGGCTATGCATCAGGCAATGCAATCCATACCAAAATCCTAACATCAGCTCAAGGAAAACAATTGGCTTACCTAAAACCAATGTTATGTTATTGGGATACAGACGTGCATCAAAATCGAGGTTTATTACCACCACCATATCAAGACCCCAGACCAACCGCTTCCTCTAATACCCATTCCTCACCATCGCACAATACTCCCGCACAAAACGCCTCCCGACAACGCGCAGCCCCCGGATCATCCCCAAAATCCGAATTAAACCCGCTCTCCGCTCTCCGCAACCGCGCAGCCCCTCACATAAAAACGTACATTCGCTTCAGCGACCACAGCAAACCATCTAAATCCATAGACTGGATGCTCGTTACCTCAGCAAACCTCTCAAAACAAGCATGGGGTGAAACTTTGAATGCGGCGGGCGAAGTAAGGATTTGTAGTTATGAAATTGGAGTTTTAGTTTGGCCTGGGTTATGGGGGGAGAGGGCGAAGATGGTTCCTACTTTTGGGAGTGATGTGCCTTCTATTATATCTGGTTCTGGAGCTGATGATGGGGAGGTGATTGGAGGAGATGAGGATGGGGAAACTACGGATGGCGCAGATAAGTATGGAAATAATGAGGATAGGAAAGCCGTAGAAGGAAATAAAATGCAGGAAGATCAGACGGAAGTAGTAGTGGGAGCCAGAATGCCCTATGATTTACCCATCATACACTACAGCAAAGAAGATATCCCATGGTGTGCAACAGCTTCCTACGCCGCGCCCGACTGGATGGGTAACACGTGGAATTCTTAGGATTGGGGGAGAGGGCAAGAGTCACACCAATCAACACACCAATCATTACATGGAGAGTGGAAGAAATACTCACCATCTAAGCGAGACGAACCAAAGACTCTTGAACATGAGGGATATGGGAAATCGGGATGGGTTAATGGATGTAAAGGAAGATATACATCGCATCTATACATCTACATACTATCTTACAATTGAAGAGATGTTCCAATTTCCATTTCCATTTCCCTAGAAAAGAACAACTCTGGTTAGTGCAGCACTGCAGCGTTTATGCGAAGCTTAATGGGCTGGTATGGGATGGATACGATCAAGATTAATATGGCACACTTACGGAGACAAATGGAACCGGACCGGACCGAAGTATACCTCCTCGAGTAGATTTAGAACCTCAAATCTCGCAGTCCATTGATATGAGAAGTTGATTACTTAATATGCAGACAATTTTAACAAAAATATTCGAGGCTTTGGTTTGGGTCTTTCATCGAGGTTTCTAGTTGGGATGTCCTATCTGCGGAAATCAGGGAGGGGTGATCTGTTATGTATGATCCCATGTACTTTAGACCGCGTGAGATATTTAGAAATGTGTGATTCGAAAATCTTCGCCAAAGAGTCAAGTAGGTAAGGGGGATTTCATCACCAAAAGAAGAGGGGGGAAATAATACAGAAATGAACAACCAACGCATTTCGATGCAGGACAGGTGTATCTTTATTCCACTGAACCAGCTAATCTATGCATATTCAGACGCTCGCTCTCAAGCTCAAAAACCCCCACCGTGTAATCTCGTTTCTCATTTCCGTACCCCCCGAATCCCCAGCAATTCATTTGGATTTTCATTACTGAACATTCTTCTTCCCCATTCATCCGCGGAGAATCTAATTGGTGAAGAATTTCTCTGGTCATGAAAATTGTGGTCTCGCAGAAGCGCAACCTAGTTTCCACCCACAGCCTCGGGAACCTTATCGGCATCGTAACCGCACTTTTCCTTCAACTCGGCGATCTTGGCAACGTATTTTTCCTTGGCTTCGTCCGAGGTGATGCCCGAATCGACCTTTTCTTGCCAGGCCTTCTTTTTGGCTTTGCCCTGTGGTGGGGTGGGGTGGGGTGGTTAGTGCGGGGTTTGGGGAGAGGGGGGAATTGGGCGGGTAGAAGGGAGGGAAAGGGAAGTGAAGGGAAGGGAAGGGAGAGAGGAAGTGGTAATTGGGGATGAGGAGAGAGATTAGGAGGATTGAGGGAAGGGGAGGTAGAAGGGAAAAACTAACCTTAAGATCAAACATCCCCGGGTTCTCGGCCTTGGAAATATCATCACCAATCGCTACCTTGTATAAACCTATCCATCACCACATATATTAGCACCTACTCATCATTCTAATCCATCCCTTCAAATTCACATCTCCATTACACAGCTCCAATCCGCATATTCTCATGCTCATAGTCCCGAGCAAGCAGGGTGGGAACTTGAGAGCCAGGAAGGAGACTTGAAATACTAACTGTAAAGCTCGAGTAAATCATCAGATCCAGGCTTCGAGGTAAGCTTCTTGGAATCGAGAACTGCGGTATCGAATGCGGACATTTTGTTTGTCTATTTGTTTGTTTGTTTGGTTATGGTGTTGGGATTGGTTTTTATGTAGCTAGGAGTAAACAAGACATGTCAGTTATTGAAACTCTCTCGAAACTTTGAATTTTTGCCAGATAGAGCGACATTGCTTTCGCAGGATATAGCAATCAAGGTAAACAGAGATAAAACTTACAAATTCTGATTCTCAAATTTAAGATGTAAACTTGCAGAAGTGTGTTGAGTGAACAGAGGAGGAGAGAAGGGATATGGCGGGGTGAGGGGTGAGGGGTGAGGGGAGTGGGGCACGATCAGATCACGGTCATGGACGGGATATGGCGTTTAGCCGCGGTTATTTACCACGTCACAAGGGGAATGAATCAAGGGTTTAGACGCGTGATTTGAGGTTTGGGGGGGATTATTATTTGATATGTTTTACAGTTGGAGGGTGCTAAGGTAAGGTGTGTAAGGTATGTAAAGGTATGTCTCATATTGGGAACAAACTGGTGGATGAGGGAATCATCACGAGGCGGGGTTTGTTTTGAGGATTTACTTACTTATGTTTTAGATAGTTTGTGCAGGTGGAGGAGGGCTAGATTTAGATGATTATAGATAGTTATGGTATAAGGTAAGAAAAGGGGGGGTGGCCAATGGTTTTGGGGATATATGGTAATCTCATATCGTACACCTATTGTCTATATTATTCTAGCCGAGAGCTAGAAAGAAGATTTATTGTTTCAGTAAGATATCTGAGTAAGATATCTCCCCAGATCTTGGTTGACTGCGAATGGATAGTTTTGACTTGATCATATGTATGAGAAATGAGGAATATGAGGCATTAGGCTAATGCTCCTGTTGAGGGGTGCTCGACTTCTGGCTTGTCAGTGAGTGAATGGCTATTTTTTGTTGATATATAAGATCAAGGAAACAAGACTTTATTCCTTCGTACTTTGAAGCGAACCCGTGAATGTATATGTACTTGACTCGATCCTGACTTGATCCTGACTTGATTGACTTGATCCTGACTTGATTGACTTGATCCTGACTTGATTGACTTGATCCTGACTTGACTTGATCTTGACTCAAAGCTCGAGAGTTAATGGCTTTTCCTTTCCGAATAGTCTCCCTCTACGGCGGAGCATCATTTCAGATAAAATCAACCCTTTATTGGTATAAAATTAGTTAATTTCCTAAGTTGGCTGAGATCACAAATAATGTGAAAATATTTGAAGTCAATTTGTATCATACAATATTATTATTAACATTAAAGGTTGCCGTCCTTCACCGCCTACAGTAATGAGTAATGAGCCGCATTTGTTGGCAGGAGGGGCAGACCGAGTTCTTCCTCTTCTTCTTCTTCCCCCTCAGTAAAAAACCCTTTCAATAAACTGATTTGGTAAAGAGAGAAAAAGATTAAAGACTCACATTAAAAACAAATCCAAATTCAAAATGTCTACATCTGAAAATCCTGGAACTGATCCAGCTTCAACATCATTCGAAATTCGAGATCATTTAAAATCCATCAATCCCAAATCTGATATTGTTGCGAATCATGACTCGCCAGCTCTAACATCAACAAGAACAACAACAACTACTACTACAGATGGGGAGAATAACGACGATTCACAAAAGGATGATCCTGCTACTATGGCTGCCAGCGAAGAATTAAAGCATACTACCATTTCAGACAAGCTTCCCTCACCTACGAATACATCCTCGCAAGTACCAGAATCAGAAGCTCGTGCTGAAGATAAGGAAATGTCCGGTACAGACAAAGAGACCACCCCCGAAGCTGAACCGACTGATGCGCAAGATGAGGAAATGAGAGATCGAATTTCTTCTCCTAAGAAGAAGCGTGGGAGAGATCAAGATGACGATACAAACCATTTGGAGGATGATAATGGGAGAAATACTGGCAGTACCAGTGAAGGGAGTGTAAATGGTAGTCGAACGATGAGATCAGCCCCAGAAAAGAAGAGACCTCGAGATACTTCACAAGAGCCATCTAGATTATCAGATAAATCTTTAGCACAGGTAAATCTACTTTTTATTCTATGTCGCACGTCAAAAATCTTTTGGAATTTACTAACATGACCTCTCAGGAGATAAATTCGGCCGAGACATCGAAGACGACTCAAAAATCGACTTCATCCAACGAAAATACTATCAAATCCACATTTGGAAGCACATCTGGTGATAAATTTGCTAGTTCAGGGTTTGGCGCTTTAGCATCTGCCAGCAGTTCTCCATTTGGCACAATCGGCGCATCCAAACCCAGCGTTTTTGGTGGAAATACAAAATCATCTCTTTCAGGATTTGGAGCTCTTGCTTCATCTAAACCAACAACAAGTTCCACAGCATCTTCTACTTCAGGTTCAGGAGAAAAAACTACATCTGGATTCGGGGGCGCATTCGGTGGTGGTAGTACGTCAGGGTTTGGTGGGTTAGGTTCTGGGAGTGTATTTGGTAGTGGATTGAAGAACGGATTTTCAGGTGGATCTGGACCCAAACTTTCTAGCTTTGCAGCTCCAGGCAAAGAGAAAGTTGCATTAGGTAGCAAGCCAGCTAAACCTTTTGGTGCTCCAGCTAGTGATGCTGAGGACTCTGATGATGACGAAGATGATAGTGAAGGTGGGGCAGAAAGGGATGAAGAAGATGGAGGGGAAAAATCAGTCGTTGAGGAAAAGAAAAAGTCCAGGAAAGGTAAAGTGCTAGTTCCACAGTTTTGATATGTTCTTCCTTCTAATCATTATCTAGTTCATATTGACGATGGCGAAGCCGAAGAAGCAACTATATTACAAATTCGAGCCAAGTTATTTGCAATGGGATCTAAAGAGGCTGGTTGGAAGGAGAGAGGAGTTGGTACCTTGAAGATTAACGCGCCAAAATCCTGTGTCGATATTGATGAAAATGGCCATATAATTCCGGGTAGTTTCGACTCATCAATGCTGGAAGGACATAATGTACGATTGGTCATGCGACAAGAGAATACCCACAGAGTCATCTTGAATACCGTGGTATTGAAAGCTATGGAGTTCAAACCTAAACCATCTACCACATCGGCACAAGTTTTATTCACAGCTTTTGAGGGGGAGACTGAAGCTAAACCTATTAATATGATTCTCAAGGTTGGTTTTCTCCATGCATGAATTTTTGTACTCGGGGAACCTCTGGCTAATTATTCACAGATGAATGAAAATAATTACAAATTATTTATAAACGAAATCGAAAACATTCAGCACGAGCTATAAGCTCAAGATATTATGAAGCAATAAATCAACCAATACCAAAAATACCACTCCCCCTCCGCGATCAAATCCCACACCTTTCTTCGAATAATAATGATGATGAGATAATATAAGAGGATGTGATCCTTTCTCATACATCCATACCTAGGTTACATTTTTCAATTGGTTCATTTGGTTGGGACTTTTAGAATACATTGAAAACATATCATATGTTAATTTTCACAACACCGTCGCTTTTTTTTTCGAGGGTGGTTGGGGATGGTATGGAGTAATATCATACCAAGGTTTTTCACCTCTCTCCCATGTTGCAAATGAGATTGGGTTATTTTTTAATGAAAAAGTGAAGCGTACCTGTAAAGGATGGGCGGAGGAGGCGCGACTGTGGGAGTGGAGTGCAGTGCAGTGCAGTGGAGTGGAGTGGAGTGGAGTTTATTTGACATATCGTATTGGAATAGTATTGCATAGCGAAGGGGTGGGTAGGTGGGTAGGGAGGCGGCATTCAGATTGGGGGATAGGTGATGGAGGGGTGGGAAATGGATGGGAATGGATGGGAATGGATGGGATGGGGGGGAGGGAGGGGGATGGACGATGGACCTATGTTTGGGACCGACCTGGTGTCATCGACCTTCTTTATAGTTGGGTTTGGGTAATTCAATATGATATGATATGATATGATATGATATGATGGATTATCAAGATCGGATGGATGATTGAATTTATTTTGATGGTGGGGAGATTTTTGGTGCTATGGTTATGTGAATGATGTGAATGACGTGAATGGGATTTGGTCGGAATAATGCCCAGCCAGGTGTAGTAAGGTAGTAAGGTAGTAAAGTAGCGCTTTGAGTACGAAGGATTTCGGATTGTGATTCGGGGTCGGATGGATCTGTGCTGTGCTGTGATTTTCATCTTTGGATTATGATATTATGATATTATAGGATTATGATATTATGGGATGGGAAGAGAGGAGATATATTACTCTATCTAATAATCTCACCCGATAATCTATTCCATACTTCACATCACACATCACACATCACACATCACACATCACACATCACACATTCCATACCACACACCAATCCTCACAAAAAACTCCAAACTCCAAATTTAAATTTTCAAATCAAAATACTACATAATGGTTACTTAACTTACCTACTTTAACATATACTTATTAAATAAAGGGAGTTTGAATTCTTTGTTACGCTTTACACACACTTTTTTCCTTCATGTATATAAGATTATATTGGTAGGTAGGTTGGTAGGTAGGATCAAGGTAATGTCAATGAGATTTACAAAGTAATATATACCGGTACTCTCGTCAGTTTATTTTTGTGTTCTTATATTGTGGGCTGAAGTTGAGTTTATCTTTTGGGGAGTGCTTTGGAGGATGAGGTTTGGGTAGGTATGTATGTATGTATGTATGTATGTATGTATGTATGTATGTATGTATGTATGTATGTATGTATGTATGTATGTATGTATGTATGTATGTATGTATGGTAGAAAGAAAAAGAAGAAGAAAAAACTTCGCAAGCGCAATATACATGCAGTTTCTGTCGGATGATGTTCCTTTCGTACTCTCTCTCTCAGCACCCTCATCTCCCACTCACCACACC
>NGKJ01000013.1:114919-125475 GCA_002162495.1 Myriosclerotinia curreyana
CGGCTGCAGCGGAAACCTCTGTCGAATATTATATTTCTCGTTCCACATCTCGAGATCCTTTGGAGTTGTGGGGATTTTTTCTATTGTGTTGTTGTTGATGGTTGGGTGCGGGGTCGGGGTATATGTAGCTGTGCCTGTACTCATACCCATGCCCATACCCGATGTGGAAGGTTGAGAATGAGGATGAGAATTTGTGTTGGAGGTTGAGGTTGAGGTTGCGGTGGTAGAGCAAGTGCTCGTGGCGGGTGAGACATCGCGGAGTCGACTGGTGAGACTCTTCATACCGCCGCCTCCGCGGGGTCCGCGGGGTCGGTAGGGAGTTAGGAATGGGGGGCGTTTTTGCTGTGGTGTTTCATCCAGTGTGGGAGTTTGTTGACCAGATGGGAGACCGAAGATGGTTGAATACGAAGGACCGGGGGTGGCATCGGATTTCGATGTGAGGGATGAGGGGAGGGAACGCGTGTAATTGAAATATGATTCTAGGCGACTTAGGTCCCAGAAATAGATTTTGGAGGACTCGGAACCGATTGCTAGGATGGGGTGAGTGCGATTGATTGGGGTTGTTGAGGGGGGGGTGGAGTTGAGGTTTGGATAGGGACTTTTGTAGGATGATGGTTCTGGAAAGGGTAGACCTTGGAACAGGGAAAAACGCATAAAAAGGGTTTCTGTTTCTGGGGCTGAAAACCTGGTGTGTGGATTAGCTGTTGAGTATGAATATCTGGAGATGGGAGAAGGTTAAAAAGGGGAAATAAATTTGAGATAATGGGGGGGATGTGGACAAGGAGATCGAGCGAGAATGTAATGTGAGGCGTCTTGCTCAAAACCTCGAACGCAGCGCTGAACGGAAAGCGTTTTACCCACCACCCTTCCCCACCCACTCGCAAAAAATGATATATGAAGATAAATCATAACCACCAATTGAAAAAAACAAAACAAAAAAACAAAAAAACCTACTCAATAAGTCTAACATGTGTTTCAAACCTCGACGGATCCGTAAAACAAGTCAAAGTCGCACTACTATTAGCAGCTTCATGTTGCGTAGGAGCTTTACTATGATCTGGAATCGGTCCTTCAGAATCAAATCCCGTGATTTCCCATAGGACGATGCGATTTTCGTTGGCGGAACGAGAGAGGATGGCATCGTCGTAGAAGCATACACTGAGGTTTGTTAGTATAGAGGATTGGGAGATGTTTGGGGGACTGGAGAAGGGAGTAGTGATGAAGGGATGGAGTGATATGGGCGAGGCGCGGCTATGTGTAAAAGTTTCAAGGGACAAGAGGAGGAGATAGTGATGGAGATATATAAAGGATGCCGCTGCGGTATGTGATGGAAGAAACTGAAGGCAAAGTGTTGTGCCCATCACCTTCCCTCACCCACTCGAAGTAAACTTACCAATCAACAGCATTAGTATGAATTTCCGAGGAAGAAAAATGCGGATAAAAAATCCGTGTTGTTACATTCGTCCCAGTATTTTCATCCGGAAAGTCTGGTAATATCCACTACATCACAATCATTAACCATTGTCATTTTGGACCTCCGGGAGTACTTTGAGTACTTTGAATACAAATACTCACAAGACTAACGGCATGATCTATACCACCAGATACCAGGTATCGACCCGAATGATGAAAATCCTTATGTGAGATTAGTGATTAAATCTGATATGGGATTTGAAGATTGCAGGAGTGGGTGAAGTGGATTTACAATTGTGTAGATGGTATCTCTATGACCTCCGGACAATATTGCCGCGCAAGGGAAATCTTCGTGGGCGGGATCTAGACTCCAGATACGAATTGTAGCATCGGCGGAACAAGATGCTAATATATGAGGATTGGTTGGAGAGATTGCCAATTCATCGATTTCCTATGATGAATTAGTCCCGACTCCCATAGTTTCAGATCATGATGATTGAGTGATCATACTCCTCCATGTCCTTCAAGTACCTATGATAGTTAGTTTTTGTACTCGAAGGTATATCATGACACTTACCCTTATAAGTTTCCCTGAAAGTACATCAAAGATTTTGATTTTCGCATCAACACCAGCTACACAAAGGAGAGGCTTTCTTGTCGCTAAATCTTTGGTCCAACAACATGCGTAATGATCTACGCTTGGCTAGAATGTTGTGTTAACCATGAGAATCATTAATATGTTTATATTACATCTACATCTACAACTTACCTCCTCGTCGACAATATGTTGAATGATCTCGATGCCTTTTTCTTCAGTAGGAGGTCTACATATAAAAATCTATGTAGAAATTAGTGATGATTTTTGAGGCTCGAACGGGAAAGATACTCACATGTTTACCACCTACCACGGCATATATAGGATCAACATTCGGTTTGGTGTATGGATAAAATTTCACCGACCAAAATTCATTCTTTTCGTTGGATGAAGCGTTCCTTGAATGTTTTGCTGAAACTTATCAGGCCAATACATTGCAATGCAAAGTATAGGGTATAGGGAAAAGGGGGGATAGCGGAACGGGTTATCACATACCGCTAGGAATATTCTAAAGAATAAATTAACCAGTTAGATAGATAGATACCGAAATAATGAAATAACGAAATACCGAAAGATTCTTCACCGACATACTCGTAGTCTCGTACTTCAAGCAAGTAAACGCCCGTGGATGCATATCGGGATATGTTACAGATATGTATAAAGTTAATACACACTTAAACTTACGGGAAATTGATGAGCCTCTTTCAATTTAGGAAATTCCCATTCTCCATATCCATTTTTCCAACTCATATTTGTAGGAAAGTAAAATATTGATTGGTTAATTCAAAGGTTGATTTGACAACAAGCTTGAGAAGCGATATGCGATATACGACATGCGATATGCGATATGCGATATATGAGTTGCATGAAGAAACTCGGGGGAGGCTCAAAAAGTTGACACAATTATGGAGTATGTACTTCGTACTTCGGAGTACTTCTTAGTTAGTATTAATTATCGATCTCGATCCATGCAGTGGTACCGTCTCGTCTCGTCTTGTCTTGAAACTACGGCCCGGTATATTGAAGAAAAGTATCCCGAGATTTGATAGATGGAAGCAACTTACTTCCTCCTATCAATTTCAATCCCGACCGAGGAAGTTTGTTTTATGCCGAATTCATGTAATGTAACCTGAATTGTAATGACATTGTATGATGTATCGATATCCTGAGAAAAGAAATTCTCATCGAGATTGAGATTTCTATTATTCTATTGATAAGAAAGTAATTAACACACGTGATCGAGACATGAAGATGAAGGCGTGACAATCCAGACCATTCAACTATAGCTACCGGTAGAAGAGTTCATAGAAATGGTGAAGAGAATGTGTTATATACAGTATCAAGGCATAATAATAAGTGTAGCGGAAGATATTCCATGTTTGGCTGTTGCTTTGCTTTGCCTTGCTTTGTTTTGCTTACCTTTTCTCTCTCTTCCTTTTAGATATGTGGTTGAATCCGATTGAATGTTTGATATTGAAGTTTTCGCCTTATTGCTTATCATCAATCAATCATAGCATAAATAGGTATTTCAGTATCTTTTCTTTTCCTTTTCGTTGCATCAAAGTAATGGGTTGTTGGTTGGTGATGGTAGTGGTAGTGGGAGATTTTCAAGGAGACAACAGATTTCATGATAAGTATTACATAGGTCTTAAAGAGCCTATTAAAGATTCTAATATCAATAAAGTCAAGCTTAAAGAGAAAGAGTAAGGAGATTGTAATTACTACGTGACATTTGACATTTGACATTTGACATTTGACATTTGACATTTGACATTTGACATTTGACATTTATATTGAACCCTTCTTTTAGTTTCATTTCTTGAAAAGATATCATAACCTTAAACTTTGAAGAGTTGGTTCATTCATCAATCATAAGTACTACTACTACTACTACTACTACTACTACTACTACTACTACTACTATCACCAACCTATGGCGTTTATCATCTCCAGCACAAGGCATATATACATACATTGTATTACTTACAACGTCATCCATCATCAAATACGAACACGAAGAAGCAGAAGAAGAAGAAGAAGAAGAAGAAAGGCGGCAAAAAGAAGGAGAAAGAAAGTCTCTCTATCTAAGACTCTTCTCTCTGTCCCTCCCGAATATATCCGATTCCTATAATTCTTATCCCGTACAACTTATTCACATACCGGTATCCTCCCTCCTCATTTACCTACTTGTCTTGATTGCATTTTCTTGGTGATAGGTTGCACTTAGGCGGGTGTTACTTGATGATCCCGTAATGTAGAATTTAATATCAACAAGGTCTATTCAGATATTTCTCTACTTTTCTTTTCCTGCATCTTTTCTATTATTACCGGTAAGGTTATATATATTAGCCATTTCTTTGAGGCTGAATATATGAAACGGGATAAATAGCATTTCAATCATTAATATCCAATAAACTAGATATCAACATCAACATCAACATCAACATCATCAAGAGTGAATGACGCTCCGCTGGCCCTCCGGGGGCCACTGCCGTGGAGGCCGACTATTTGAATGAATATATATTATTACTTCGGTCTAGGTCTAGGTCTGTATTGGGTTTCGTTATGAAGAAAATCTTCGAGCATAGCGAGCTATAGGGGCTTGGGGGCTTGCCCTCATGAATGATGAATGGGATTAGAAATAGTCGATGAGAATGTCACTGCCGTGGTATGGAGGGGTTGATTATTCGGGATCAACAGGATGATAACCTTATTAATAAAAAGAAAAGGGGTTTCATCCTTATAACTTATTATTATTTGATGTCAATAGATACATACTAAAGAGAATCTATTGGGATACTATAATAGTTTGCCTTAGCCCCTTTTCCCCTTTTCGCTTTCCCTTTGTGTTGAAGTTCTAGAAAGAAAACTCTGAATAATAATAATAGGTTAGGAATGCCGACTGAAACAGAAAAGAAAACATTCAAACCACATCTATTGTGTGTGCACTGTGCAGTAAGTACTATGTAAATTACATATAGTAACACAGAGCGCCTTAAATGGCAATCCCTCATTCCCCAATTTCTTGTATTGCATTGCTTCAAAACATAAACACAACACATACTACATTCTTCGACGGCGTTGGGCTCTTTTGAAGGTTGCACAGAGTATATGTAGGTATGTATGAATGAATGTGTCTACTCCGTAGTCGCTCAAGTATTTCTTTTTCCTTCTTCCTTTTTCCTTTTTCCTTTTTCCTTTTTCCGTTTTCTTTCCCCATTTCCGACTCCCGAATACGCCTCACCTTAGAACCCTGGTGACTGCGGGATAGCGGTAAGAAAGTTACTCGGGCTGCTCATGCCAGGTCGATCAATTGCATCCCGGGAAAAGGAACAAACCCTAGAGGACAGAAAAGGACCTTGAACTGATATTTCAACCTGGATTCATCATTATTAACAAGTTTCGAAGGTGTACGTTTGCATGAATTTGAATTTGCACTGCACTGCACTGCACGACACACACTGCACTCAACAAGTCCACCATCCACTGTCCAGTGTCCATCACATTTTCGGGAAAAGCTCAAAGTTCAAAGTAACAAACATATTTGGATCAACAATCAACGATCAACGATCAATTGGCTTCGGCTTTTTGGGGTTAAACGTGTTGATGCTACACCAACCCCAGAACACGCATTCAGTACGCCGCGCATACAGTACGGCATACCTACATACCTACATACATACATACATACATACCTAGCACCTAAACCTAATGATTTCTTGAACTACTCTATAACTGCTCGTCAACTTGCATTGATTTTCAATATCAAGCATATACCCTGACCTGATGCTGCCGTTGATAGAACCATTCACCTAACCCCAGTTACAATGTTCAATAATATTGATACGAAAACAGTAGTAAATTTTACATTTAGCTGCCAGATTTTCTATATAACTTTCATCTCTCCCCTCCTAAATTCTTCTTTTCTTTTCAATTTTCATCATATCTTCAAAACTCATTGCTAAGTTATCAATTAAAGGGTTCATTCAAGACCCCTTTCGTCTACCAAAAGAACTGAGCATCTTATTAGAGATACAAACGCCAGATTCTTCAAGATGGAGACTACTTTCATGACCATTCATGGTGAGTTATTCTATCCATTTTTACTCTCAATTCAGTAACGAAACAAACGTCTCTTGAATCATGCTAATCTTTACTTTCAATTAGACCTTACTCCCAATGCAACCATCATGTTCGCTTCGGAGTCTATCTCTGACATTCTTGGCTATGAACCTGAGGATGTTGTTGGTATGCCTTGGTTCAAGTATTTCTCCGAGAAACAGGCCCCATTTGTTCGTGGCCAAGTCAGTGCAGGTATTCACTTGGAGAAGGCGGCAGTACTTTATTATGCCGACATCCAGAGATCCGATGGTACATATGTCACTTGTGAATGTGTATTCACGGTGGTTTATGATGTTTTGGTTGCTTGTACCAGCGCCTATAATAATCCCGAGGGTGAACCTCAGAACTATTTGGATAATATTCGTGGTGCCATCAGTATGTACATTGTTGACTGTCGATTTTTGATTCTTACTTACAATGATTAGAAAAAGAACAATCCAAGAGCCTCGTCAAACGATTTACTGCTCCTCCAAAGGATACGAGATATCACATGTTGGAAGAAATTTCCTTCAAGTTTCGTGTCCCAAACACGGATAGTTCTACACGTGAACCACGTGCAGCTCTCATTCTCAATCGTTTCACTCGAAGTTTGACAGTTATGTATTCCACAAATGCCATTGAAAAGGTTCTTGGGATCAGTAAGGATTACATTATCGGGAAAAGCTTTTACGAGTGCATTCAACAAGAATGCTTGGCTGAATCCATTGCAGCTATCGAAAGTGCTAAAGGAAATGACTCCATCGCTCATCTAATCTTTTGGTGTCGTGATCCTCGTCATCCTCATGAAATTGAGGAACTCAACCAAGCTCTTGATGATGTCAGTGATATCTCTGGAAGTGAGGATGAGAGTGAAGGTGGTGCACTTGGTAGAGGCTCATCGTCTCCACCCAATGCCAGATCTCCTTCTCAGCCAAGTCGAGGGGGAATCATGAGACGAAACAACCGAACACGATCCGCAGCTAGTCCACCAACTCGTGAAGTTTTACCTGCATTTCAACCAATTCAATTGGAAGCCGTCATTTCTTGTACTTCTGATGGCTTGGTCGTCATCTTGCGCAAAGCTCCTGCATCATCACCAGTTGAGCATCGTGCAATTGCACCATGGGGTGTTGTACCAATTGCACCACACGTTCATCAACCCGATCAAAATGATCGCTTTGTTCATGGTCCCGAAGCACCTGCATTACAACCTGGTGCTTCCACGGAAGAATCCATCAAATCCATTCGTGAAGTGGCTGTATTTGCTTGGGCTTTGTGTGGTATCAATGGACACATTGGAGCCTATGCAAAGGGAAACCCGGGATCCAAATCTCAACCAGCATTTCTTCCCGTCTACAATCCGTATGGGCCTACGGAAATTGAACCTCCTGTGAATCAAGCAGAGGTTGATTGGGCTAGAAGAAACGGAAAGAGAAAGCAAACGGGCCATTCGCTTGGTCATGTTTTTAGAGAGGAGAGAAATGAGAGAAGAGATAAGAGAAGAAAGACTGGTGGGGGTGATGATATGAGACAAGATATGCATGCTCCTCGAGGTTATCAACCACCTGGTCAGGTTGGATATTCCGATGATTCGAGTTTTGGTAATGGACATGGGAACGGCTATAATGGAAATGGAAATGGGAATGGTTATAATGGTAATGGGCACAACGGCAACGGGAATGGTCATAACGGTAACGGCAACGGGAATCACAATTAATCACCTTACCGACCAACAAGCATGCGTAAAGCAATCAGACTTATCCACCGATGACTAGACGACTGCGTCTGCGTTATCTAGCATCGTTTTTGATCTACGGCAAAGGTATACGAAGGAGGAACCAAATTGATGATTTGAGAAACTTGAGTTGATTTTAGTTAATTGAAGTTTTTAAGTTTTTAGTTGATGAAATTCTTTTGGGGATGTTCATGTTCAAGATGATGGGATGGGATGTTGAAGGAGGAGGAAGAGGATGGAGATGGGATGGGATGGATGGATATTGATTTATGATTCTTTTACGATTCACTCACTCACTCACTTGGTGCTTACCACCTACCTGCCTGGAAAGGGTCTTTCAAATATAATGAATAATTCTTTTATTTAAGATGATGGATGATAGTACCTTACCTAGGTATTCTCTGATATATGTGAAGGTGTGAAGATATCATCGTGTATGTACGGAGTATATGAAGTAAGGGGTGGTAGAGTTATATCAACAAAACGCTTGGACCTCATATCTGCCAAACGGGAAAGTCTAACCACAAATCAACTAGTCCGGTGCCCAGCCCAGAAGATGATTGACGCGCAGCTCTTCAAGATATTAACTTAAAGCTTAAGGATACCGTGGAATTTGGGAATGGATGTATGAATAGCTTCACAAGCTTATCGCGCAACCAACTCCTACAAAATATTGCCGTCGCATAACTTGACTCTTTACGCTCGTTCATATTATTGATTTATTCGAACGATCACATTTAGCCTTTGCGAGTTTGGTCTTTTTGAGTACGAGTTCGTAATATCACTGTCTAGAGTCTAGAGTCTAGAGTTCAGAGTCTAGAATCTAGAGTCTCGAATAATTTACCTTCCTGTTAGTTTTGCGACGACGCTGAGGGTAGATTTGTAAAGAAATCAAGCAACCAAGAAATCATGGCTTCTTCTTCAAATCCTTATCAGCATTATAACCAACCACATATAGAGGAGGATGATTTGATTGATCCTGATGATGGTATGTATAGCTTCCAACTTCCAACTTCCCCTCCACAATCCTGTCATCTCCAAGCATACCACTACAACCAGAATCAAACATCTGCTAACCACTCACCCATCAGCAACCCTCGACGACCTTGATGATCCCCTAAACGCCACAACTTCCCGCACCCCCCTCACAGGCAACATCCAACCCACCCAATCTACCTCCCAATCCTCCCAAAATTACCTCACCTCTCGCATCCCAGGCGAAGATCGCCGAGCCCCAACAAACACCCTAGATGAATCCGTCTGGGAAACTCTCTCTCGAGATCTCACGGCCATCTGGTCCAAGATGCGCGAAGTGCTCTACCCCAAATATCTCTTCGGTGGTTCCATGATTGATTCCCACGGTCTCCGAGGTGCATATACTCAATTTAGGGAAAATGGTATGCAAGGTGCTAGGGAAGAGTTGAGGGGCATGATTGGTAGGGTGACGGATGTAGAAGGCTTGACGCAGGGGAATGCTATGAGTGAGGGGTTGAGGGATTGGGATTTATGGGGACCGCTGGTTTTTTGTTTGGGGTTGTCATTGCTTTTGAGTTTTAGGGCGAGGGGGGATCAGATGAGTAAGGTTTTTAGTGGGGTTTTTGCTATGGTTTGGTTGGGGGAGGCGGTGGTTACGGTGCAGATCAAGTTGTTGGGTGGGAATATGTGAGTCTTGTTTTCCTTTTTGTCATTTCCCTTCTTTCCTCCTCCCCTCATCTTCCCCTCCTATCTTATAGATCCCACCCAACTAACCTCCCCTTCTAGCTCCTTTGCCCAATCCGTCTGTATAATAGGCTACACACTCTTCCCACTCGTCATTGCCGCTCTCCTCAGCGCCCTCGGTCTCCATCCCATCCCTCGAATCCCCATCTATGCAGTCCTCGTAGCTTGGAGTATGGCAGCGGGCATTAGTATATTGGGTGGAAGTGGAGTGGTGAAGAATCGAGTGGGATTGGCTGTTTTTCCTCTATTTGTCTTTTATTTGATGTTGGGGGCGCTGTGTTTTATTTCTTAGATGAGCGTGAAGGAGATGTGTGGAGGGGATTTGTGAGGACGATGATAGAGCATGAGATGGGAGAAGAATGGATTTTTATTCATGGCTGAGAGATATGTATACGAGGATGAACTTGGTGCATACCAATTACCAATTGAGTTTATATCTCTCGACTGTTTTACAACTAGTTACGCGCCTTCAATCATACCTTATTAATAGAGTGGATATGGGTATGGGTATAGGTACGGTGTAGTGAATGAATGCAAACGGAATGAAGAGATGTCTTCTCGAGCTGGGTAAATCTGCATGTGCTTTTCTTTTTCTTTTCTTTTGTTTTTATTTTCACTTCTGTTCTGTTCTGTTCTGTTCTGTTCTGTTCTGTTCTGATATGCTTTACTTTGATATGCTTTACTTTGATATGCTTTACTTTGATATGCTTTACTTTGATATGCTTTACTTTGATATGCTTTGCTTGGATATGATATGACATAACATGATATGATATGCGTTCTGGAGCTTCGCATGTGGTTGGGAATGCGATACTATAGGCTGGTGTGTGTAATTTTACTTTTATGGCAGATTTTGTTTTCTCCTCTTTTGTCTTCTCTTCTCTTCTCTTTGCTTGTTTGGGTGTTTGGGTGTTTGGGTGTTTGGGTGTTTGGGTGTTTAGGGTTTGTAAAGGAGGAGTGGGGAAAGGAGAGGGAGAGGATGGGGGGCGAGTG
>NGKJ01000013.1:125575-181823 GCA_002162495.1 Myriosclerotinia curreyana
GGGTGGGTAGGTGTTTTGTTTTTAATTTATAGGGTGTGCGAATTTATTTTGTGAATTTATTTTTGTGAATTTATTTGAAGAGTTTACATATAAACCCCTCCTTCTTCTCTCTTGGGAAAAGAATATCCATACTCAATTTGCATTCGTCGGTCGGAGCGCCTTATGGTGGAGATTGGAGGGGTGCGGGTATGAAGGTATGAAGGATGCGGGTTATGGAATCGTATCGAATCGTATCGTATCTTGATGTTGAGTCAAAGTTATGTACTGTAGGTAGGTATTTTTCTTGTTGTTGGTTATTCTCTGATGTTGTTTTTACTATTATTACCTACTATTTATCATCGTCTTCACTATTGTTATTGTTATTATTATTGTTATTGTTATTGTTATTGTTATTGTTATCAATCGTTTAGTCACCTCCCCAATCCCGCACTCTTCCCTTTTTTCCCCCATAGCTATAGTCAGAGTCTATGGACTACATTATAAGAAGCACTCAAGTTTGGAAATATTGCTTGGAGGAACAGCTCTATGATCTTAGAATCTGATAACTCTGATCAGTGAGTGATATGGATCGCGCCCTTCATGGTATTCTGGTGTCATCTCGTACTTTTTCATCATCATTTACTTATCTGAATCCCATCTGAATCCCATCTGACAATACAGCTAATTCATGTTTTCATTGTCAAACAAACTATTTTCGTTGTCTCTTCACTGTCGCGGATCTAATAGTTCGAACTGGCAGACTAGATTCAAGTCCGAAAGACTTTCAATTTTCTTACTGATTTGAATATTCGAAATGCTTTCGGTGTTTGAAAAGGTTTAAAATCTTTGCGAATCTTTACATCTTGGCATCTTTGACATGAATTCAAGAATCTAAAATCTCTCTTTGTACCTAGGACTGCAATCTGCACCATTAAATGTTCTACTCTTCAGCCCCTTTTTCGTGGTGTCTCATGGAACGAATACCTTTTCACAGTCTTCCTGCCGGATTGATTCCTTCCATATCACACTGGATAGCGAAATTTTGTTTCTTCGTGTTGCAAAATTCGAAATCATTGCATATGATAGCAGAGTATACTAAACTTGATGATTACCGTCCATAAAAATGATAGCCCTAGAGTTGCAAGCAAATATCAATCAACACACGATTTGTGGTAACAAACCCAATACTTTAGCGGAAACGTCGTTCCTGCGCAACTTGTCACGATTATTCATTCGTCGGCAAAAGCTCTGCATTCGTAAGAAATATAACAATCACAATCTCGTCAACTGTTTCCAACTCTTTTTCAGTCTGACCTGAGGGAGGTTGAGATTGAGATAGATATTGGCATACTACTCACTATTCACTACTCACTACATGTTCCAGAAAAGGCAAAATTATATGATATGGCTCACTGTTAGACAAATAGTGAAGACGTAAATACATGATAATTATTCTCAGTAGTCTTGTGAGGTAAGGATAATGTTTTGGGCTTCTAGATATTTTCGCTTAACGAACGCATCTCATTCCCTACCTGAGGTGATACTGAATAGGTGACCCTAGTGGAGAATATGCTACTAGCACGCTACTTTAGTCTAGTGTATGGCCTCAATATAAATTCAGAAAAAGCTGCTGATGTTGTATCCAAACCTTCCAAGTTCTTGAGCCTCTGCCACCTTGATAACTTTCACAGCCTCACTATAATTAAAATGGAGGAGGCAAGTTGGAAATGAAAGCTACAGAGAATTATCGAGCTGGTTACTCCCGGCTCTTTTAGTTTTGTTTATGGAATTCTTGGGGGAAAATCTAGCCTTGGATATAAGACCCAATTGCCGTTGATATATAAAAGCCTGGGGCCTACTATATAGCTTCCTCCTCATTAGAAAACACGACACAATTTTTTTTTGAATGTTCGCCCGGACTATCGCAGATATTATCAGCTACTGATCGGCAATTCCTGGTACTGTTGATCGTTGTGATCTGTGGAATTCAGTTATGAGAGTCATCGGAGTATGAAGCGAATATATCTAGTCCTACCTCATTTCCAATCCACGTTTTCCCTTCTACCAAGTGCTCTCACTCGGGAACTGAAATACCTATTCAAAATGAACTCAATAATCAAGAGTCTCGCATTGTCGGACTGCAGTCCGGACTATTGATCGATCGCTGTCATTTCTCTAACAGCGATTGATCATTGCCATTTTCCAACACTTCAAGGAACTTCGAAATTTTCAGATTTCTCTCTCTATCGACATAAAAGGATGTTCTCCGCGAACTATAGCTATACCGTGACAGACTACAGCCATGTTCTGGACCACCTCCAGGAACAATGTTTTTGGCTATCTTCTTTGGTCTAAAATGCGAACTTGTGCTGTCTTCATTGTTCCTAGATAACTCTTTTATGTACTCAAACCAACTGATATTGAACACATGATTCAGTCAGCCACCACGATAGCTTGAGTGAATCATTATTTAACAGGCACTTTGAGCGGGGTGTATCCATAGGAGTGTATATAAGTCAAACTCCCCTGGACTGCTTTCGGCCAGGCTCGACGAGACAGAGAGAGATCAATCCAGTGATGGCTTCGTTTTCAGTACGAATATTGACTATCTGGTTCCCATGAATTTATAGGTATACTACATACAAGTCGGATATGTATCATGTTCAATAATACTCTCTCCTTTAAAATCGGTCAAGCCTATCATTCAACGTTTGCATCATTCCACTTTCACATCGGACAAGTACGTCGTGCAACTCCTACCAAATCGACGTATACGAAGATAAAAACTGCCCCCATAGTTCAACATGAGTCTTTTTATCAACAGGCCAGGTGAATGCCCATCAAAACCACTGTCTCTCCGCCCGAATCACCTCTTCATCGGGCCTGTCTCTGATAACTGAGCAATTTCAAGTCATATCAAGTGAGTTCTTTTATTGCCCCCCTCTCCTATCACCAGCGTCGAATTAACCCAAGTCACCTACTATATCGCGAACAATAAGACGTCGAAGTGAATACATACTGTAATCTTACAATATCACGGCATATCTCGAAGCGAGATCAGAATACTGTGGAGTTATATAAGTCTTCAGAGGACCTGAGCGTATGGATTCTTAAGCAAGGAGATCTCCACTTTGAACCAGGCTCTAATGTGCTGTTGCCATCTTGCTAACGTAACAAGTGGTCAGAACACTGGTCACCTTAGTTCTTTGGTCTAGAGAGGACGGAGTAGATTCTCACAGTTACATGGACTCTTCCATTGTCGATTTGAAGTATCTTCACATCACATCATTTTTTTTCTCTCTTGTCGTCGCAGATTCTGTTAACTCTTACAATGACTTCAGTTGAATGTGCCTCACAGGACAGGGTCCATTAAAGCGAAGATGCAACTAGGTATACAAAATAATGGAACATTTTCCGTCTATATATCATAAGAACATCTGTCGGCAAATTTCCTGTAGGTGAGCTTCTGTGTAAATAAACCTATCATGTTGCTTTTGTAGGTCAATAAAGATGGAAGAGATATGTCATCTCATTGGTTAACTACAACCAGCAAAGCCATCGATGTATACGTCAACCCCGGTAGGCAAGACTGACTAAAATTTGGGTCTAGATTTCACATGGGAAGGATGTCTCTTTGTAAAACGATACATTGGCTGTCAAATTTTCTCGATAATCAAAAGATTTGACAGAAACCGATGAAAAAAATTGATGAGTCAAACTTGAGATACAGAAGCAGAATTTTGTATGTTATATCTATCTCTAATGGAAGGATAATGTACGAAGGAGATTTCCTTGGACACATTCCACTAGAATCTGAAACCAGAATATATAGAAGATAGAAAACAATCAAGTACGAGTTATGATGAAAGAGTTTAGCGTCAGCCCTGTAAACGATTTGAGTTAACTCCTCGTTTGCTCATCTACAGGCTCAGACCCCCTGAATATTGTTCGTTAAAGATTCCTCCAAGCTCGTGAATCCAGGGCGTCCAAAATCTCTCTTCAAAAGCTCTGCGGCCCTTTCGTTGGCTACCTTCGATAGATCATTGATGCTGTCATCGTGGAAGTCATCCATGATTTTAGCGTCAGGTCGAATTTTGCGAAAGGTCCTAAGTAAAGTGTTGTTGTTGAATGGCTCTGCAAAAGCAAATATTCTTTCATTCTGTACATCGTCGTCAATCAATGCAGAGACGTGAAGACGTCCTACATCTTGCACATCCACAAAATACTGAGGTGGTAGATGTAGAAGCCCAGAATTATCTCCGAGATAGAGGCTTCGAACAAGTGCACCAGTGGAGCCACCTTGTGTTGGATCCAAGATCAGGCCCATGTTTGTATCTGGGAGGACAGCATTGACTACAAAGTCTGGCTTCTTTTCCTTCACAAACTGCCATACTGCTCTTTCAGCCTCAGCCTTACTAGCGCCGTAGACAGCCCAAGCTCTTGACGGCTCGTATGGTGGCGGGGCATGGGCTGCCTCAATGTCTTCGTCATTCCATGTATTTTCATCGATATAGAATTCCTTATTAGGTTTCGGAGCAGTTGCGGCCATAGAAGAGGATGTAATAACAAAACGTTTGACACTCGGTTCCGAGGCTGCAGACTTGAGGATTTCGTTCACTCCGGCAAGACATTCTGGAATAACCTAAATAAAAGTCCAAACATTAGTCATGTATTTTGAGTGGAATGAGTATAGTCTTACCTCGTTGGGATTTGGGGAGAAAGACAGGTTTGATGCTACATGTGCGATTCCAGATACACCTTTCACAGCTTCATCAAATGCCCCTTCATCAGCCATATTTGGCACAACTGCCACCTCGACTTTATTCTTTCCATATTGCTGCTCCCACAGCTCGATCAAGTTCTTCACTTTAGTAGGATGTCTGGTGGTACCTCTCACTCGATACCCAGCTTTCAAAAGTTGGTCAGCTACATGGGATCCAATGTACCCATTGACACCAGTAACTAAGACTATTGAATCCTTGGGAATTGCTGAAGGCATCCTGTAGAAAAGCAAATGTGACGAATGATAGTTATCGAATGAAGTTCGAATGGGCTATAATTGAGTTTGTCAAACAGTGATCGTCGAGATCTGAACGCGTATAATGCCCAACCTGGATGGGAACTGATATAATAAGTAGGCTAGAGGTCAGTACTTGGTACTTGGTAGATTATCAATCATATTCTTGTGTATTTGTGTAATCACAAAGCATTTTGACTGTACTATCATGCGTGCCATTGGGTAGCACTGAGCTTTAGCCTTCGGGTTCTTGGTATAATGAAGTCCGACTTGTAATGCGACATCATTGAAGTGCTGTTTCGATTGGATTTTCTAGATTGGGGAAATCCGATTTGAACGGCAAAATGTTTCTCCGAGCCGATGTACACTTCCCGAGGGCCAATTGGAGCAATGGAACTACCACCAGTCCGTCGGTGACTGATTGTCGAAGTTATCAATATAAAATACACATGGTACTGATGATGGCTAATTAGTTAGAACAATGGCTTTGGAGGTTGCAAGATAACTCTTCCTTTTACGGTGTCATTGTTCATATCTCATGATATTCGAATCAGTACAACAATAATGTGGAAGTCGCCATGGCCATTTCTGGTAGTCGAGCACTGTAGAAAAGGCAGCTGCATTGCACTTAACGAATGGCAGGAGCGACATGTTATCTATTTTAAATAATTATTTCCGTCATCTTGCTTGTTTCCTTCTCTTCCCTTTCCCTCAAATTAACACTCAACTGCAACAATGTCGTCCCCAAACGCGTCTTCGTCGAAAGTCCCCAGGAAATCCGTTGGTTTGGGCCCAAGAAACTCCCTTGGCTTGAGGCCGCCATTGAGGCATGCAGTTCAAATCTCTTTCTCAAATTTGCCAGATGAAGCAATCCTTGCCAGGAACAGATCTTCTGCCGAGAACGGATCTCCAAGTGAGGAAGACCAACTTATCCCGAGTTTCGAAGTCAATCACTTAGGCTTCAGGGTCACAACTGGTATTACTCCAGAAGGTGAGAGTGGTCGAAGAGGATTGAGTCCGATTAAATGCATTCAAATCTGCTGGAAATCTTCAAGTGGTGCCTCTCAAGCCGTCAATTTTCTCTGGCCCATTGTCCCTATCGCGATCGTTATTACATATGCTCGGGAAGAATGGCATACAGTCGTATTCATTCTCAACTATCTATCCATGATTCCCTCTGCAAATCTTATTGGGTTTGCTGGTCAAGAATTATCTCGCAAATTAGATAAAGTCTTTGGCATTCTGCTTGAGACCACCCTTGGTTCCGTCGTCGAAATTGTAATGTTCATGGTACTTCTTACCAGACATCAATTCCAGGTCATGCAAGCCGCTATAATGGGCTCTATTCTGGCTACTCAGCTGTTATGTTTGGGAATGTGCTTCTTCGTTGGAGGACTTACACACGAGGAACAAGAGTTTGATGAAGAGATTAGTGAGGTCGGAAGCGATTTACTTCTGCAAGCGTAAGTATTGGCCGAGCTCCCGTCTAGTGAACAATCTAACCTTTCACATCAGCGGACTTGGTCTTATTGTGCCTGCAGCTTTCAATATGGCCGTTAAAAGCGCCAATTCCGATTATGATCCTATTGTGCTCGCAGATTCCGTCCTCCACATTTCACGCATGACCTCTATCCTGCTTATCATCTCATATGCGTTATACGTATACTTTCAAATGCGTTCCCACCAATCTATATACGACGCCATCTTTGAGGCGGATGAACACAAACAGGAGGACTACGAAGAGGACCTTCTAAAGGAGAAGTTGACTTTTACCGAATGTGTGGTGGCATTAGTAGTTGCAATTAGCATGGTAACCTTTACCGCCATCAGGCTGGTTGAGAGCATCGAGTTTATCGTCGACGAAGATGGCATTTCTGATAGCTTTGTTGGTTTGATTCTGGTTCCGCTTGTGGAGAAATTCGCAGAACATCTGACGGCCATCGATGAAGCTCATGACAATTCAATGAATCTTGCCCTCTCACACGTCCTAGGAGCTACTATTCAAACGGCTCTTTTTAATGCCCCTCTTGTTGTCATTATTGGCTGGATCGTTGACATCCCAATGGACTTGAACTTCGACCTCTTCAATATCGTTATTCTAATTTTGTCCATTCTGGTGGTTGGAAACTTTTTAAAAGATTGCAGGTCCAACTACTTAGAGGGTGCTCTCTGTGTACTTGTGTACATCAATATCGCTGTAGCAGCTTTCTATTATCCAAATCCGCCAAAGGTCCCATTGCCACCACAGGTATGATGTTGAAACGGTATGGGCAATACAACTGGAAGGAAATCCAATGTTATAGTACTGTACCACATTTTGAGATCGGTCTTAGGTGGAAATATCAGTTGGTTTTGGTGTTTGAGTATGATCAGCTCGCTACACAACACGCGGTTCTGTTGATGTTACCTATACTTATGAAAAGCTAGATCTGCCCAGACTTCTCATGACACTTGCAAATCAGCACTTGCTAGACTAATTTGGTACATGTCGATAAATAGAAGAATAAAAAGACCTTTTTCAGTAGGCCCGTTAGTACGGTGCATAGTATGTGATACGTGTCAGTGATTTCTATGATGCCCAGCGAGAGGAACATCCATGGTTGGCGTTAAAGATATTGATGTGACGATGTTCCAGCAGATGTGGTTCGGATTACTGCGGTGAATTGGACCAACGGAGCTTGTGTGGTGGATCAATTATACCGCAATACACATTCAATTGTGAGCACGCCGATAATCTCAATCACCTATACCATCGGCGGGTAATTATATTGATTTGATCATTCACATCCTTCATACTATCTTCTCCGTCCAACCGACCACCCAGAATTTGCAGACTTGTTATTATACCACAGCTCACCCCAGTCGATTACAAAGCTTTGCTTTTGGCACTGCACTTCCCGAACCATTTCAAACGACACACCATCCCACCCAAATTCAAAATTCCGCTCAAAAAGAAATGAATATGCCGAGACGATAGGCTGTGGAATAACCACCAGAAATAAGAAACCAACCCCCAAAGACCCCGGATCGAAGCTTTCCAAAGATACAAGTGGTAAATACGTCGGGCGCGCACGCCTCATCGTCGTTGAAAAGTGGAAAAGAAAGGAAAGCAGACAGCCATATCGCGTGCGGTGCCTCATCAGCCGTTGAAGAAAGTATATGAAATCACACAACCACCATAAAATAGCGCTCATATTCAATTTTCCTACCTCTCTTCGGCAACGGAATTTGCCAATAGTCTGTAGATATGACTAATAGCAGAAATTGTAAAGCCCAGCAGGTTGACAAATGAAGAGTTTCTGGATTGAGGTAACGTTGCCCGACCCATTCAGTTGACATTATCAGTCCGATATTTAGAAGACAAAGTATCCACACCTTTTGGCATTATGTAAGATTTGGTACGACTTCTAGTTTTCCACAAACTCCAGGAACAAAACTCCACGAGAGGATTACGGGGACCTCTGGTCGTGGAAAGGCATCAAGGTTGGCTTGCTTATTGCTTTGTGACGATCTCCACCAATGCTATCAGTATGCCTTTTCTGTGTAGCCCGTTCAGCAATTGGAGAATATTAACAGACGAAGACGGCGGAATGTGTCTGTAGCCTTGTTTTTTTTTCCAAAGAAATCTGTCGAAGTAATTTGCAGATCGAAAGATAAAACAACCCATCATTCTAAACCAGTCCAGTGCAGGGCCCGCAATTCATTCACTAAAGAAAGCACTATTTCCTATTACCGGAAGATTGGAGATCGCGTGCATGATCAGGGTTGAAACATGGATCAGGAGCATACCAGATGCGATATCCAGAATTAGGCATGTTCTGGTTGATATAAAGGTTGAAGCTTTTCATTGCCGACTCACTTTGACTCCGAATGGACGAAAACGCCAATTCAACGACTTTGCATCCATCCCACTGGATCCATTCCTTGCTGGAGATAAGATCGAATTCAAATTTACTTCGGAAGAATTCCTCGAGAATTTTCACCGAAAAGTCATCGGTCGGACCTTTGACTCTGACAACTCTTGACATTTTCTCATATCGACCTTCTGCTGGCATAACTTTTACTCTGTTCCACAGCACTTTAATTTTCTCGCCGCGAATATAGAGGCCACTGCCGAACTTGGCATCGTAGATGAAATTTTCTGCAGCCTCTCGTGTGAGAAAGACAAGATCAGCAGCAGCGTGGTTGAAAACATTCTCGACAGAAGGGATGTAGTTGAACGAGAACACCTTCCCATGGGTGATGACAGCAAAGATCTCGGAAAGACTAGCTTCCGCATGAATGTTGTGGATTCTTACCGAACAATTTTCGTGGTCGAGACACATCGCATTTCGGAGGTTGAAGCTGGTGAGCTCTCCTTTGTAATTTGGATTAAGAGCAATGCCAACTTCTGCAGCTTTACGAGCCATGTCCGGCTTGGGCATACGGCGCCCGCCCTTGAGGATTGCAGATGGAATGAAATCGGATGCCAGATCGCTGACCTCGTGTTCCTGATAATGATCTAGCAACAAACGGTCTCGTGATGTCATTGAAAACAGTTTTTGTTCACGAAGAATGTTTGGCATATTGATAGGTTGATTTGGCGGCATAGCTTCATCCCAACTGAGTGTGTCAAACTGATTATGCTCAAATACCGGCGTCGTAATGTCAGTCGATGAGGCTGATGCAAACGAGGATGATAAGCTCGGACGAGAAGACGTCGAGAATGTTCGCGTATGGGTTGCTGTGGATGGAGCAGACTTATGTTGATTCTGGAGCTCAGTCTCGAGTCCGAGATGTCGAGACATTATATCTCGAAGCCCAGCGTTGAGACATTTACGAGATGTTGCAGCAGCCACATCTGTGGTTTTGGTCGCGGCAATCCCAACAGGCGAAGGATTTTTAGCTTGCTGTGTTAGGCCAACTCCTTGCATACCGCGATTTGATGCAACGCAGGAGTTGTATTGCTCAGTTCCGTTACTTTGGGGTGGAACCGCCTCATTAATGCCGGACATGCGAAATGAATTCAAGGGGGTCGCGTTCGCATCTGTCACAGTCAGTAATGCGAGATATGTATTTGGAAATAACACGAACGATGAATATCCTCCTCATGGTCAAAATTCACGTTCTTCCTCGCTCTAGAGGTTTCTTGCGTTGAAATTGACAGTTTTACGACACTACTATCTCTTGGACCATGAGCCCAGATTTGCTGTTCATGATCGCAAAATTGTTTCTTGGTTCGATCAGAGGAGATTTCCCAAGCGTCCGTTTGCCAGCGATAAGTCATTTTCGTTGCTTTCGAAATTACTGAATAAGAAAACGATCAAAGGTGCTGAAGAACAAGAATGAAGTGTCGGCGTACAAGGGCTTATTCGATGTTATCGTCGAGAAACGAGAAACTTTGTGTGTGAGGGACGAGGAGTACCTACCTAGTATCATTGATCGATCTCGAAGTATTGAAGAGTTTTCGAGTTTCAAACTTAAGATTTGAACCAGAACCAGGTTTTAGGCAAGCATCCAAATTCAATATGCAGATACCCTTCCACAAAAAGAACAAACTTGATTGATTGGCTAGTGCCATCTCGAACCAGGCAGCAGCTGCTTCTTTGAGATTAAAGTGCAGAAACAAACGAACAAAACGCTCTGCTCCGGCAGGAACTTTCTTTTGGTCAGATTCGCTTTGAACCTTTGGTGCAGGTGTGTGAAGAGACAAGGCGGGATGTGGCCGGGTGGTAATGGGTAGTGGCAGATTTTATGGGAAGAAGAATTTTATTTACCGAGACCTATAGCCTTGTGATGGCTTCTGTTTGCCCCAAGGCTACGTTTGTTAGAGAGGCTGCACTCTCGACCCAACTTGTTGGACTTTTCGTTATATCATCATGAGAGTTCACAATTGAGGTTTGAGATTGTCCAAGGGCCTTGAGGTATGGAATTGGGCTTTATTTATGAGAAATTTCTTGGGGTTCCAAGAGGCCTTGAATGGAATCCTGGGAAGAACAAACACACTTCGCTCTTTGAACTCAAACCTGACTTATTGGCGAGAAGCATCTAGACTTTCGAGCTTTGGCAGATTAGGCACATGCTTCTCAGCGATTGAGACTTCATTAACAAGGGCGAGGCCGTTGAGAATCCAGGGTTCGATATCAGAGTAAAAGTGACCTCTGCGGATATGTCCATTTAAATCCACACATGCATGATGCATTAGCACGATTCGAGCTATCACATTGTGATCTATCATGCAACTATGGATACAAAATAATTAATATTAAATTTTTTCCTGGAAACTACTCAGGATCTCCTCTATATGCCCTACCATCAAAATTTTGAACAACTTGCTTAAAGTTCTTGAGTTTAAGCTCTCTATCGATACCAGGTTTGTTTTTAGTGATCAACCTCTCCATCTTTCTTCTTGCTTGTAGTTAACGCTTTTGGATGCCGATTCCTTCCCAAGCCAGATCCAAGCCAGATCCAAGCCAGATCTGGTCAAATTGCAGCACACATAGTAGCAGAGTTGAGACCTGTGGGAGAACTCGTTTAGATACCAGGAATTCGGTCATGCTCCACCGTTTGAATACGGGGAAGTAGGAATTTTTCGGCCTGTAAAGAAGCTCGAGCCACCCGTAAGTGTGAGAGGGTTTTGCTTGTTCGGTGTACGTCGTGAAGAGATTTGCGAGTCGTGCCTGGATATTTGTATTTTCAAGGCTCCTGATTACAGAAGTAAGAGGGGGCCAAAAAGAAATGACAATTGATCTGCTATGGCCCTGTGTATTGCGCTTTTGGAAAAAATAAATGGTCCTTGTTAAACCCATTGAGAACATGCGGATGCAATGATAAATACGCCGGGGTTACTTTTGGAAGAAAGCAGGTCCAATGCTGGATTTTCTCTCTTGAAATGAAAGTAAAAGCATTCTATTTTCCGGGGAGGGCACCGTCGATGAGATTGTAGGCGATATACATCTCAACCATCTCAGTGCGCGCGTCTCCAACTTGCCGCATCAGGACCAGTACCTTTTTCGTACTTCGACCCACCACGAGCTGCACCCTTTCCATTTCCATTCTTGGCGGGTCCCACATTCGCGCCAGTACGCCAGCTTGATGTTCGGATGCTCTCCAAAGTGCGAGTTGGTGGCGCTACAGCTTCTGCGACAGGTTCAGAGTTGCGAAGGGCTCGCGGTCGCGGCATGAACATGTCTTTTCCTTGATCCGCATTAGGATCACACAAGTCTGGCGCAAATCGAATGTCGAACTGATCTCCAAGACCTAGTGCAGCAACCTTTTGCTTGAAGCAGCGGAACGCCATTCTCGACTGGGCTCTAATACCACAGAAAGCCAACTCGACAACTTTTTGATCAACCTTGTGATCCCACTCTCTTCGGGAAATAATATGAAGCTTCATGTCTTTGCCAAAGAAGTCTTCAAGGTCCTGGGCCGAGAACCCGAAGGATCGTGGGCCCCGCAGTTGTACCACCCGCGATTGGTGCTCTTCGTCCTCTGGGACTGGACACTTCTTATTCCGATTCCATTCCACGGTAATTCGCTGTTCGAATATTTTGATTCCATCACCTGTCTCGCTTTCCTCGAGATATCTCTCGGCCGCTTCTCGTGCGCAAAAACAAAGTCGTGCCGCCGCGTGGACCCATTCATTATTCGGATGATTCCACGCAACGGAGTACACTTTTCCATGGTGGATGGTTGCGAATAAATCCTTCATCTCAGCTTTTGGATGGATGCAGGTGATGTGAAGCGCGCAATTTTGTTCCTCCGGAGTCATCAAATCATTGAGCACCTCTGCGGTGATCTCGCCTTCATACTTTGGGTTCGGTTGCACTCCGGCTGTGTCAAGTAGGGCTTGGATTTCCGGTGTAATGGCGGCTCTTTCGCCCTTCTTCAATCGAGCTGGTACGAAGGGGATGAGTGGTTGGTCACTGGGGAGCAAGGATCTCTTTGGTTCGTTGTCTGTCGTTGTCGTGATCATACTTTCCTCTCTCTCAGACGCATCGGGTTCGGAATACTGGTGTGTGTTGAATGACTTCTCATCAGTATCGCTCGTACTGGGACTCACTTCCATCGCATGCCTTGTATTCTCCATGGCTGCTTTCATGATTTCTTCAGCAAGGCTTGCTGTCACAATCGTTAGCTTTGAAGGAACTTTTTGAGATGAACTAGTTGTCATACCGTTGCTATGTCCGCCTTGGGAGATATTGCCTCGGCCAAAGGCTGCTGGAAAGTTCGACATCATCGCAGCTTGGAGATGAAAATTTGCAGCAGGTAGGTGTTTCAAAGATTCTTTAAGCTTTGAATTTCTTTGCAGCTTTCGAAGGGCGTTTGCGAGATTATCCTGGAAATAGCTTTAGCAGCAGGTGTCTTGGACTTGATTCAGTGGGTACAGAATCTGTGCTTTCGGTTTGTAGCTAGAAGTTCTTGGATATCTATTTGCGAATGTATTCACGTTCGTTGTATAGTTTGAAGCTCTTCAGTCATTCAAGAGTGAGGTTATGCTTGTTGATGTCGATTGAGCAAAATAATTTGTGTCGCAATCTTGTTGTTGAGAGGAATGATAGAGCAAATTTCGGATTGAATTCTTGTCTAGATACCAGAATTTTTGAGTTGGTATCAAGTCAAGTCAGTAATAAATCTTATGTATTCTCTTTCTGGGTTGTTAAGCGAGTTGTATTGGCTATTTCAAGGTTGTTCGGTAGAGTTGGTGCTTTGTTCGGCTAGTGTGCTTTTTGAATTTTTGATGTGGAAGTTAAGTCATTCTAAGAGAGTCTTTTTGTTAGGTAGTTGGGGGAAGATGGTAGATGTAGTGAATTGTGAGGAGTGAATGATTGTGACGTATTGGAACTAATTTTTATGCTGGTAAATTGGAGAATGGTAGAATACTATTGTACTGGTGAATAAAGCCTCCACATTCTTTCGAAGAAAAAGGTTCCTACTTACCTTCACACAAATTGATCCTATTCACTCTACTGACCCAGAACCGAGAATTCTATTGACTGGATTTTGGGAGGTGAAAGTGATTTCCTCAAAGTCTTTTATTCTTAAGCTTGTGGGATTTCTGGCCTTCCAAACCTTATAGTAAGAACTCATGTCGCACATTTGCCGATATATTTCTTTCAGATGCTTTGGCTTTTGAGTTGGCTATAGATGTTAGATATCTGGCTACCGGTAACGTAGAAAGGGTCATTCTGTAGGTCTGATATTTTCTTACTCTAGAATCAATGATTCCCAATCGATATAGAATTCAAGAACATCCGAATAGATTATTCTTGTAAGATTTGTACAGCACGTTTCTTCTTCTATCTGGTTGTGAAGTGAAGTGGGAGAGCTTGGCTTTCGAATATATATATACGCGGATTGAATGCTGTGACATCTGGGTAGTATTACTGTGAGATTAAAACTTCAATTGAATATGATGCGTGAATATATATACGGTGGTATGGTTTCCTGAAATGAACCTACCTAGAGACACACACAATCTAATAGCACTCTCATTGCGAACCAATGTCGAAGGGCGTGAAATATTACATTGTTCATTTTATTATCCCATTTTCCTGTACATTTAATGTAAGATAGAACTAAACATATTCTGAGGGTATAGTGCATCCATCATAACTCTCGTGCAATGCTGACATGAGAAACGAAAATCAATATCCCGCCCCCAAAAACGCCATGAATCCCATATTCGCACCCTGACCGTTGAAAATTCACTACGCATCGAAATTATCACAAAATTCCGCCCTCAAACACCATCGAAATGGATTAATTTCCCGCCTGCACATCACAAGGATCCCGCATAAACTCAATCTTGTGTCTCGCCATAGCAGCATTAGACAGGACGGCGGCATAAATAACTTCAGCTTGACCGGCATAACTCCCGAATTCAACAACAACCTCGCGCTCCCTACCCATGATATATTCTTGTTGATTGATAATATCAATCCAGCAGCATTGCTTCGCGAATCGTACGAACCCGTTGAGACCATAGCCAGAGACTGGACCAGTGAGTTTCAAGACTCTAGAGACGCCTTGAAGATTGCATGGTCCCACGCGATTTTCGCTCCAGTTAGCCATGAGATTCCTCTTTTGAATGACGATACCTTCGTTTCGGATCATGTCGATATATTTCTGCGCGCCGTCTCGTGTCATAAAGACCAGTTCTACGACAGCCGTACCGCTTTCAGCCGGAGATCTGGTGTATGAATAAATTGCGCCAGTATGAATCGTGTCGAAGATCTCTTGATTCTTGACGCTTGGGTTGAACTTCAGTTGCATTGCACAGTTCAGGTGCTCAGGAATCAGAGACTTTGGGGAAGTGGGAATGTTGAAGTTGCCTGTGTGATGAGTTGAGCCAACGACACCTCGAGCATTCAAGCCTTTCTTTCCCGAAAGTCGGCGACGCTTTTGCATCCCTGAGTCTCTACTATCAGTATTGGCATGTTGGTTACTTCCAAAGCTCGAATGAATTTCGTTTGTACGTGAAAAATTTGGGATTGAATAGTTCGGGGAGGTCGTATAAAATTGTGCTTGCTGTTGAGCGTTAAAATCAATACTGCGACGATTTCTGGAGGCGCCGTAATTCATTTGGAAACCTTGAAATTGTTGGGGTCTGCTGGCTACTTCTCGGAGTGGGAGAACAGGACAAAAGCCAGACATACTGTTGATGTCCTCGGCTGGTGCAATGAGCACAGTCCATGGATACTTGGCTGTGAGAAATGCCTGTTCCCCGACGGCAAGTGTGTGTGGTCGGAAAATGCTAGTTGCATCGACCGAATCGGTTTCGGGATTGAACGTAGGGTAATCCTTATTTTCGCGAGAATCAAACATTAGTTCGAGTTCGGGTCGATATTGACGAACTGTCTGACAAGCGCTATGGAGCCAGACTAGTTCGACATAGTGGACCCATGATGGCTTTTCATCATCAGCGACTGTGGTGATATCTATTTGTGTCAGTTTTTCATCAGCCATCATAGTTTTACAATGTTTGCTTACTGAATGCATTGATTCGGTCCCGAAAGCACTCAAGGTACTCTTCGAACAACTCCTCTCCTGTCAGTAAGTCAGTTGAACTAGTCTCTTGCGGTTGAATAAACACCAATGACATACTTGATCTAGCCGGACTACTGGCACCATCCTCACAGATGATAAAGTTTGCAACTGACCACGTCTCTGTTGAACATTAGTATCTTCTACATATGGGATTGCGGTGACCGATTCATACTTCCTCTGCTATCCAAAAGCTCAATACTGTTATTCTTGACTCCAACGGCAAGTGGTAACTGCTGATCTTGCGAAGATCGGGATACTCTGAAGCAAGTCATTGTTCTCTAATGGTAGAATAGATATTGAAAGAAGTATTCCGGATAATTTCTGAGATGTAGATGACTCGAGGTTGATCTAAGCCTGTAATTGTGGTTGTCGAGGTAGTTTGCGGAAGAGGTTATTTCTTTAAGAGGAAAGTGTCATGTATGAACAAGATTGTGAAAGATCGAGACCATAATGAAATTGTTTATACAAAAACATAAGAGATGGTACGGCGAATTCATGTACGACTCGAGTCACATGCTTTGAAATTTTGAAATACACGCGAATTCGAGAACTGTCTCCAAATTGGTTGCCTAAGTGATTCAGAGAAGAGAATTAATTCGCCCGAAACCCATTTGTACAGCAGTGTGTAAGAGGTCATTGTATGATATTATAGCGGAATATGTTCATTATCCAATTCAAAATATCACAGCAAACAGGCACGGAACAAATTTTTAAAAGGGGTAAATCTTCGTGGTTTTAGGCAGCAGAAGAATTGCTGTAGCAACTCGCTTTTAAAACCGTCCGTTACGGCAAATGAGAGCCTTATTGGTAGGGCGTGTAAGATCTTTAGGAGTTTGAAGAATGAGAGAAGACTGTGATATGTATAAAAGAAGAGTGTAGGTTGGTTGCGGTCCTTTATATAGTACCGCTTAGTTGACTCACCGAGAGAAAAAGATCCGTATGACTATGTCACAAATGAATGACAATTACGCAAGGATATATTTTTAGAACCAAAATATTTCGTCCACGATTTTCCGTTAAGTCGTCGATGGGCTCACACTTATGAGCTGCCAGAGTAACCTTGCGCACAAATGATCGTTCAGTAAAGTGTTTCTTCCTATACAAATCCACAAGTGTGGCGAGCAAAACATCCAAACGAAAATGTTATTATTGAAATGGTATAACTTGTTGATAGACTATGCGGAATGACTCAAGTTCTTCAAACATTTGGTTGCAAGATCTTCCCAAGCAAACTTAAATCCAGGATACTCCCCTGCACTCCAATATATAATCAAGTGACTCTTTATGCTCCGGCTTGAGAAGCAAGAACAACTGGATAATCGAGTTCCAATGATGCCCTGGGGTTATCTTTTAAAGGTATAAAATCGACGACTAGTGAATCTTTAACGGCAAAAACAGAATCATTCTGGAGATATTCGTCTTTCGAGTTGAAAATTTGGGTTGTGAGAGGCTTGTATTGATCGTGTTGGACCTATGAATTAAGTGTCAGTCTGACTTGTGGTATTGTTGAGATGAAAACTAGTAACTTACGATCAGATGAATATGCGCAGGTCGGAAAGGGTGTCTGTCTAAAAGCTGTAAGATTTTGCCAGCAGGACCTGTAAACGCTTAGCTTAGTTTTCTCCAGAACGACATATAACACACCATCAAAAGGAACAGGATAAGGCGTAGGTTTCAAGCAATAAAATCCATAATGCCCGTTGTCATCGGTCTTAAACTTTCCCCTCAAGTTATGTTCCGCCTGCTCGTCATCCTGTTGTTCATATAATCCATTTGTAGACGCCTGCCATACATCCACTGTAGCGCCAACTATGGGCATCTTGGTCTTATGATCTGTGACTGTTCCATGCATGTATACTATCTCTCCATCATCGACTGCTGTCTGAATAATCGATGATTCATTCTCCAGCACTGGCGCATCGTGTCGAAAGAAGGGTCCGAGAATTGCACTTGCGGTGGGTGCATCCACCGCGTCGGCAGCTTTCTTAAATGTGATTTCGTCCACGAGACTGCAGATTCAAGAGTTAGGAGTATATCACAACATCGGGAAGAATCAAAACATACGATTCCAATCCAATGACATCGCAAACTAGTTGTCCCTCGTTTCTCTTATGGTCGCTCATCCTTCCAGCCTTATTGAGAAGTTCAACCCCCTGCATCCACTCATCTACTGTAAGTTCTACTTCACGCGCAAAGTCGTGAACATGTCTGATGAGGCATCCCATAACTTCTCTCATCCGAGGACTAGTTTTCGGTCCCATTGCCTCAATGACATTTTGTGTGAAGTTTGGATCGAACTTGTGTGAAGCAGCGCCATTTGTGTTCTCAGTCGTGCTAGTCATTTTGCATATGTATGTAGGTGCTCAACTCTGAGAAATATGAATATGCCCAAGACTTACTGTTCAATTCGGGAGATGGTGTCATGATGCTCAATATATATTTGTCGGACGGGTACTGCACGCACTTCCGAATCATGGCGGCTTTTGACAAACTTCTAATGAACGGCACATCTCCCCGGTCCATATAACCCCTAACATTTATAATAGCTGACAATTGATGAGACGGCAGTTGCAAATATTACAGTTGCTACCCCGCAACACCCTGCAGTATAAACGGATTTCAGTGTCAAGAATGAGACGTTAGATGAAGATGCAGATGAAGATGAAGCTGGGACGTGAAAGGCACGGATACAATGTGGGGCCGCTCGGGTATGAAGGGGTATGACCAATAGGAAGCTTAGTATTTGTTAGCTCCCTAACATTGGGTGGCACCCCCCTTCAATTTCGAATTATCCATGACTTGTTCTGCTCTCCCAGACAATGTGTACTCTCCTCAATGTGTACTCTCCTCAATGTGTACTCTCCTCAATGTGTACTCTCCTCAATACGTATATCCTTATATGTTGGGAGAAATATATAGGATTATTACTGGTGGCTTTATAATTAATCACCTAGAACTCTCGAATGAAATGCAATCATTCATCTAGCTTGTGTAGGACAAGAGGTACAGTAAGTGAAAACGGAAAGACCAAGGAATTTCGACTTGCACTACTCGAAAGCCTCTCACTTCCCCCGCCTTTCCTTTCCAATAAGGCAGAGTCATGGCTTTCTTGTCATCTGCATCACCAGGACAGGGAATGATACTACTCTTCGTAGGACAATTGTGATCTTCATGTAACTCCGCATCGTTCTCCCACACACATCGATAGGACTTCACTTCAAGCAGAGGTTCGTATAAATCTTCAAACTGAGCTTCCTTGGGCAAAATGAGTGAGCCTACGTTCAGTTGACTTTCTGATCTCGCCTGTCGAATGCGCTCAAGCTCACTCGTGGTACATTTATTACATATTTTCATATTCAATCTTACCTAGGCATTTAACTGCAAATTGAGGGCATCAAGATAAGCCTGTTCAAGCTAAAAGTAATGGATTCTGACAGTGTCTCTCATGTTGATGTGCTCATCATTGGAGCCGGTCCTGCTGGACTCATGGCTGCAACCTGGATGGCGAGATGCGGAATCAACGCGAGGATTGTCGATAAAAGGGGCACCAAGATATTTAACGGGTAAGGGAGCCCCAAATTCACTCAAGCTTTGGCGAGCTTATGAACTAAATAAGCTTCGCCATAGTCAAGCAGATGGCCTTCAATGTCGGACTTTAGAAATTTTCGACTCTTTTGACTTCGCTGATAGAGCATGGAAAGAGAGCAATCATATGCTTGAGATTTGCTTATGGAACCCAGATCCGGAAGGAAAACTAAGAAGATCCGATAGAATACCTGATACTATTCCAGGCATTAGCCGTTTTCAACAGGTTGTTCTTCACCAAGGTATTGTTCGCCCTGCTACAGAAACATCGAACCAACTAATGTCGATTTTTCTTACCAGGCCGAATAGAATATTTTTTTCTCGATTCTCTTAAAGAGTACAGCAATATTACAGTTGAGCGTGGTGTACTTCCAGACAAACTCACTTTTGACGAAACGAAAGCGGAAGATCCGGACGCATATCCTATCAAAATAGTTTTGCAGCATCTCAGCAATAGTCAAGCAAATCCCGAGCAGGATCAAGCGACTGCAGATGGTGAAGCAATTTCCGATGGCCTTTTTCGAAGCAACATGGTTGCTGATGATACTGATGACCTATTGAGCAAGTTACAAAAAATTGGCTTAGCAGGAACTAGTGAGACAGTTAGGGCAAAATATATGATAGGGTGTGACGGTGCGCATTCTTGGACTCGAAAGCAGTTAGGGTATAAACTCGAAGGTGAACAAACTGATTTTATTTGGGGTGTACTTGATATCATTCCCATCACGGATTTTCCCGACATTCGAATGAGATGTGCAATTCACTCTGCGAATTCAGGGAGTGTGATGGTAATCCCAAGAGAGAAGAAACTCGTCAGATTATACATTCAAATGACAAGTACAGAAAAAGGGGCAAAGATTGAGCGATCAGCCATCAATCCCAAGATGATTCTTGAGTCTGCTCAAAGAACAATGGCACCTTATAAATTAGATTACGAATATTGTGATTGGTGGACAGCTTATCAAATCGGACAACGAGTTGGTTCGAATTTCTCCAAGAATGAGCGCATATTTCTAGCTGGCGATGCGGTACATACTCATTCCCCTAAAGCCGGACAGGGAATGAATGTCAGTATGCAAGACACATTCAACCTGGGATGGAAGATAGCTGCCGTTCTCAATGGTACTGCTGATAGATCTATCCTCAAAACATACCAATCTGAACGTCGGCGCATTGCCCAAGATCTCATTGCATTTGATCATAAATTCTCGCGTCTCTTTTCTGGTCGTCCAGCAAAGGATGTAATGGATGAAGCCGGTATAAGCATGGAGGAATTCAAAGACGCTTTCGAAAAGGGTAATTTGTTCGCTAGTGGTGTAGCCGTCAATTATGGCGCTAGCATCATTGTTGCTAAAGGAGGCGACGCTGCGGAGCAAGGAGATGGTACCGATGTCACTCGAAATACTCAAGTCAGAGTGGTAGGAAAAGAAGACCTCGCTGCTAATATCAAAATCGGAATGCGAATGCCTAGTTTCAAAGTTCTTAATCAATCAGATGCGAGACCTTGGCATTTTCAAGAACGTCTAAAGAGTGATGGGCGCTGGAGAATTGTGGTTTTTGCGGGAGATATCTCAGATGAGAAGCAAATGTCTAGGATCGTTACTCTAGGTCAAGATTTACAAAACCTAGTCACCAATTTCACACCGGAAAACAAAGCAATTGACTCTATCATCGAAGTCCTCATGATCCACAGCGCCCCGAGAGTGAAAATAGAGCTTCTGGATCTCCCAGATATTTTCCACCCTTGGAGCAAGAAGGACGGATATGATTATTGGAAGGTTTATGTAGATGATTTTTCGTATCATGAGGGGCATGGGAGGGCATATGAGGGATATGGTGTTGATGCGAATAGGGGGTGTGCGGTGGTATTGAGACCGGATCAGCATGTTAGTTATATTGGGGAATTGGAGGATGTAGAGGAAATGATGAGGTTCTTTGAGGGGTTTATGGTGGTGAGGAGGTAGATGGTTTTGGGATGGGGGTTAACCGTGGACGGGTTTCGTTGGGGTTCACATGAGTTTTCATTAATCTTTTATCACGGTGAGTTTATCTCTTCGACTCTAGAGTAGAATCTAGTCCATCGACATAAATCACGGTCTTTTCGGGATATTTTTCTTTCTCTCGCATCACCAAGTCACTGAGGAATTATTTACTTCAACGTTACAGTAATAGTCTTCTTTCCCGATGGCGAAAGTCCCCATAGTGAAGTGAAGAAGATGCTGCGCTCATTTCTATAGTGAATGTGATTAAATCTCTGAGAGTTCACCACTTCAGTGGAAATCTTGTCAACTGCGGGTGAATCCTTCAGAGTTTTCCAGAGTTGTTTGCAGATAGTCTTTCTCAAAGAAAAAAGAGTCCTGCTGGTGCTGGAAATGAAATGCAAGTAATTCGGAAGCTCCATGTAGAGTGATGAAATCAAGTAGGAGGGGGTGAGTGACTCAGAGTGAAAATTTGTATTGCTGTATATCATTGTCTGAGTTCAAGGCTATTGGAATACTTGTGGCTAATAAATCTTGTAGTATAGAAAATTAAGGAATATTGCCTGTTAAATTAAGAGAAATAGGCAGAGAGATGTGCAACGAAAACTTAAGAAGCTCTATAAGTTGAATCAACGAGTGAGATAGGAGTGAATATAATTTACTTTGGTTTGGTTGCATATCTATAAAAAACTGAGGGAAAGAAGAACCCTCTGTTTCCGCCTATGTCTCGCCGAATCTGCCTTCTGGCCAGCCTTCTGGCCAAAACTCCCAGTTCTCGCCGAATCCGCCCCAGTTCTGACATACGCTGTTTCCGGGGAATTTGTGGCTGGAAAAGAAGCCTCCTTTCTGGAGGGTCTCGCTGGATTCGGCTAGGATGATTCTGGGCCAGAAACTCTGGATTACCTCGCATCCATTTCTCATTTTCAATGTCATGAAACGATGTGAAACATCTGGTAGATATTCAACAAAACTTTTGAATATGATCTAAAATACCCTGATCTGATATTCGTTGCGAGGGAATCTCATTTCATCAGCGATGATAGTAGCTGGAGAGAACGATAATAAGAGAGAGTAGTTATATATCACCCCAAGTAACTTCCCTCGCCACAACTGTTATCATTGGTTCCAAACAGCGGATGATATAGATAAGCTGTCCATTGAGACGGTTGTGAAAGAATCAAGAGGTCACGGTGATCACTGAGAGTAGTTTTCTGTTGCGGAAAAGATTTAGTCTAGTCTCATAAATGAAAGTAGAAGAAGGAGGAATGATGACAGCATGAAAGCACTGTCGAAGTTCAGACGGTATGCTCTGGCATATTACGAACGGATTTGATTTTGCCATAGAAAAGTACTTATATTATTACTGAGACCATGCAAATCAACAATAAATCATTTTTTATCTAATCTATTGAATTGTTTCCTTGTCAAATCAAGTAAGTTCTACCCCTTTGACCTTAATATCTCATATTTTAATTACACAATTTCTTTATCTCTCTACTTTATGAAAGACAATTGTATACATATAGTAAGATGGAGTTGATTGTGAATCTGGCTTTAAGGAGATCCAAGTCACGCGCATTTTAATCACAGAGGAATATCTAGTTATACTTGATGTCTTGGCTTGTCTGTGGAAACAATACTGTGATCCTGTTTGAAGGTATCTCTACAAAACCGTTCCAAGAATCCCCAACTTCACCAATTTGGCACATTACGTAGATATGTATGTGGATGAACTGGCTAATTCTGTGCTGTTACAAAAGACACGCGAGAAAAGAGTAATGAATTTATTAAGTCACAGCAAGACGGTTTTAATATGTGAATATACTGATGTGATGTGAATGTTGGTGTCGTTGAACTAACTAGACCAGCGAACAAACGAAAGGAGACAGGGAATGGCTATGGCTATGGATATGGGTATGATGATATATCTTTAACAAATATGCTCTCATCAAGGGCAGAAAGTTGTCTTGTAACGGTATCCCATAGAGGTGTACTAGTGAGGTTATAAAGCCATCACTCGGAACTGAGAACAAAGTGAATTGTCGTAGAGAGATCAAAAATTCGTTTCCTACCCGCGAAATAAACAAAAATAGCCATCCTAGACTACTCAAAACAGAAGACTCAAACTATGAGCTTATTTTCAGCAAACACATCCACCAAACATTTTGCATCCTCTCCATCAATACCCCAGACCAGTGAGAAATGTTGCTATATAATTGAATTGATCTTGAGCCGAGTAGTGCAGGAATGGAGCATGGCCAGTTTTATCCGGTATCATGGTCGCAAAATTTGCCGCATTTGGGAAATTTGCAACAGCCTGAGCCGGTATACTTCCACTTCCCACTCCACAGTCCGAGCCCAGTGGATTATAACAACAAATGGCATCTTGTTTCCCAGTAATCACCAGGACATTCCCCGTAAAGGCTGGAGCTGGTCCAACACCATACAACAATGTTGCTAATTCTCCAAGTGAAACAGTACCCTCGTGTTGGAAGTCGAATGTTACGATAGCCGGATCAAAACCTCCAGATCGACTGTAGAGCGCGATTTGACGACCGGCTTTAGACGATGCTGCGAGATAAAATGGTTGAGGTTCTAGGGAAGCGAAGAGGGGCGAGACGAGGAAGGCAGGAAGTGGGGCCATCAGACTTAGGGAGACGGCGCCGAGTGCGAAGCCCATCGAGTAACCTGTTAGGACATAAGTATCGACATCTTTAGGATACGTACTGGCCACGGCGTTTCCGCAGATGGAGCCGTATGAATGACCTATTCAATTTTAGCACTTATTAGGCGACGTGCCAGAGTTACTTACCAACGTATATAACTCTGTTAAACGTTCGACCGGCAAGGCATGGATGTGGTATCTTTCCAGACCGTAACATAACAATGATATTGTGAATGATCTCAACTTGAAGAGTCATTTGCACAACAAATATCGGATCGGGATGGGTCGAATTTCCACTTCCCAAATTGTCAACAGACAATGTTGGATATCCTTGCTTGCTCATATAAGCGATATATGAATATTGATCCCCATTGTAACCATTGGGATAATCCAGACCGTTCCAATAGTTTTTGGTCATTGTTATTGCATGTTGAAGATATTGGATTGTGTTTTGTCGGCTGGGGATATACACTTCTGGCTCACAATATCGTAAGCTCATAGAATAAGCTTTTGCTCCTAAACCAAGTGCGAAACTAATTCCTTCTAGGACGATACCAATTTCACCCGAAACATCAGATATGGTGGATTCAATTAGAAGGTTAATTCCAGGAGATCCAGTATTAGAGAGGTCAGACTTGTATTTCGAAGTAGTTGCAGGCACTGAGATGACAAAATCGGTGCAGCTTGGTGCTCCATAGCTCTGCGTGGGGGCCAAAAACAAGATAAAAATGAAAAGGTAACTAGTAACATTAACTAATATGAATCCAGAACAAAAGTTTGGCAACATAGTTCAGGCAAGTACTTTCAATTGTTACTTTGAACAACATCTAGATGAGGTTCTCGATATCTATATCATTTGAAAGCGACATGTTGAAGCCATTTTGGTCACACTGACCATCAGATTCTGAAATCCATGACAGTCTCAATGGTCGGCGACATGAAGCTCCTCAAAGTTATGACAGGGTGAGTTAGGCAGTAGAATTGTTTTCACAAAAGATCATGTTAACGGATGTGAGCTTCCATGGTTTGACGTGCAATACATGGGATCATTCCAACAACCGAGTTCCGTGCTAAACCCCCGATAATTGTCATCCTCGTACTAAAATCTGATCAATATCATACAAAAGCTTTACGGTTGTCGTACCGATTATGGCAGTGGGGTTCTTGGACTTGTTGATCATTAATCAACTTCCTTTTACACATTCAAATATGTTTTTTGATTTCTGGAAGTAATTTGACAGGCAGTTCATTCCTCGTTTATCGACCAGTAGCCTAGAAAAACTGTGTGGAGAGTCAATATCATGGGCTGATGGTTATCCGGCCCAGCTCTAGTTGCTCGACGTAGAGTTTGAATTGGAAGAGTATGAAAAGCGGCAAGCGAACTGTAAAACCAATTCAGAGGTAGGGAGATGTTCTCTCGACGGTCTAGATCCCAACATACGTTCTAGTAACTGTAATGAACGTTTTGATTATGAACGATCTCGAAATCGCCGTATGCCGTAACACAGTACATACTAAAAAGCATTCGTAAAGCGAAGTCCCAGTTTAGGATCGTCATTGATGAAAATGATAGAAAATGACGGCGATTAATAAGGCAGGTTCTAACATCAACAAGCTCTTGTCCCACATCATGTGACACATAAATCCAGTTCTTTACGAGTACGAGGGACGGTTCACAGAGTTATATCTGCGTAACCTGCCATTAAGACATCCCAACTTGTGTGGTGTATCTACCTAATCGACCATTAGCGGCCAAACCGCAGAGACAAAGTCAGATAGTTGAATGGACTTCACCGTGTGGAGATAAGATTGATACAAACTGCAACAACGAAGTGAATAGAAGAGGCGCCCGATGGGCAAGAAAGAAATTCAACATCGAAATCGAGGAGAGGAAATCCTAGTTTAGCGTATAGGTATAGTGAAATTCAATAATGTAGAAGGAATCTATGATTTTCTATATATATATCAGAACCTACAGAGCTTACCCAAACTTCGTAATCAGAACCGAATCAAAAGCAGTACACTAAAGGAATATTATGTTTTCGCTGTATATATGCAAACGCGCCGAATCATTAAAGGTATGATGATGTGTATCACATACCATGTATAAATATAGCAATGGACTCCTCCCATACAAGTATAACAGGCCATAATGGAATTCGTAATAGAAATAAAAAACATAAGGTATGATCTTTAAAAAGTGATATGTGAGGATAAATGTAAATGTGAATTTATATTTCGAGAGCTTGCTTCATGAGCTTGGCTAAATCACGCGTCTGTTTTGATTCGTCAGAAAAATACTCCACGATTTGATAAACCTCATTTTGAGATCAAACTTGCCATGGGATCTCTCGTGAAATAATTTCCAGACGTGCTCATACATTTGAAATTTCCCTCGCCGACTAATTTCTCCCATCCGTTGTGCCCCAGGTCTTTGCGAACATGAGTCAACCAGTCCATAGAATTTGGCATTCTCAATTTGGGATCCATGTCTGGCTTTAGATCATCTTTATTGTGAACAATACCATCCCGAGCCCAGATGGTGATGGTTTGTGGCATATTTGTCATTTTGATGCATGGCAATGAGCCCAAATGATCAGAATAGGCAGTCAGTTCACGGACAGTTGAGAAGAAATAAGGTAGGAGCCATTGTGGTGACGATTCAAGCCCACCATCGCCGAGGAGACAGTTTTGGCGCAGTATTGGTGGAAAGAAGCTGGTAAGGCTTCAAGAACAACGGGAAACGGTGAACCGATCAAAACAAGTTTTTCGACTTTCTCGCCCTTAGCAATGAGTTGACGCGTGCACTCATAGGCAAGTACACCTCGGGCAGACCAACCTCCAAGAAGATAAGGGCCATGTGGTTGGCGACGTTGGATTTCGGCGAGGTAGATTTGAGTCACAGCGGGAACACCAATATTGAATTCGGTAAGATCTTTCATGAAGGGGCAATTAACACCAAACACGGCTAGGTCCGAATCAATTTGAGGAACCGGGGTATGCGAAGAAGCGACACTGGAACTATCGGGAAGGAGGAACAGTCTACGAGTTGCGGTCTTTGGGTTACCTTGTAGAAGAATAGACTTTGATAGCGGGTACTGAGCCAGTTTGATGGGTCCCCGGTCTGACAACTTGAGTTGAGGCAGCTGATTAGACAGACACTTGGGTGTGATCTTTGTAGTCTTCTTTATCTCAACAGTCTTTGGAATGATTGCTCTTAGGCCTAAGTTCGTTTCAATCTTTTCCACGCTGGTATTCTCGACCAATAACTCGGAGTTTAAAGTCAGGTCGTTTTTTCCCGGGGTGCGCCCAAAACGCTCAAGCTCATGAGAGAGTCCATACCCATGGTAGCAAGATCTGTATTATCAGTGATCTCCTCAAGCTCGACGCCCAACTCTTCTGCAATAGTGGATCTTATAATCTGAACAATCATTGCATTGTCGCTATCACCAAAGACAGGCGGATCGTCGAATTCAGTATCGTCCAATGTCTGGAATTGGCCATATCACCATAGATGGACGAAGGGAAGAGTGATTGCTCATATACCAAGTGCCCAGTTATAGCGGCTCTTAAGTTGGATTCCATGAGTTCAGACTCTGCAACGGCATTGATCTTACCACAACCCCCATGCGGAAATTCGGCAATTCATCTCCCAAGCTGAAATTACCCAACGCAGGGTCCTCTCACACTTCTTTCGCAACACTTGAAAAAAGCTGCCACTGAACCAAATCCATAAATCTCGCTATCCTTTCCATCCGAATTTGAATAAGATATTCAAAACATCAAGACCCATCGATCAGAAATCGATCAATTTCTGTTGATGTATTTTGTAAAGATCGAATGTGGCAAAAAAAATTGGTATCGATGATGACATGGCGCTTCGACTCCGTTGCAAAGAAAGTACACGGTGAACTCACCAATCGAAAACTCTGCGCTCTCGCAAAGCCTGCCTTGCACTATTACGACCTTCAGTGTGTCCAGTAGGGCGGACTACAGCCCACATGAATGCTTTTAATCTTCAAATAACCCACTATTGACTTTTTGTAATCGATAGATTGTGTAGAGTAGTTCAATATTCCAAATGATTGGGGTATTTTTTGAATACTCCAAATCGTTTCGGTATTTAAAATAGATTCAGGAAACAAGGCTCTCTCATTGACGGACTGCGTTTCAGGATATTAGAAACTCTAGCGATATGACAAGACATAGGTAGGTTTGATCATTGAGGATATGCGATGCGATATTAGAGATTTGGATTTTGTTAATGCTGCCAGTTCATATTGTATAGGTGGACATTCGAGACAAATGTATACTAAGGATGAGACGTTTCCAATCATACGATACGAGTCTTTTCCTTAGCTTGAAAGAGGCCTAGAAGGATTTTAACACTGTGAAGCACACAAGGCCTATTCATCTAGAAAGATGTAGTAGAATCCAGGGTGGCAATGATTCCCTGCGTCCAAGTTCTATATCTCAGATCTCCTCAAGGATGAGCTAGAAATTTTCTTTCAATATAATTTGGCCCTCGAATTATGGGTTGAAACTTGAATGCACTTGCATCACATTGACAAGCAGTTCTTTTTGTGCTGCGACGAATCGACTCCTATGATCATTTATAACAGCGGTTACTGTGAGAACGAACGGGGAAATGGGGTATAATTGCTACAGCCGTAAGGTTGTTCACAACGCAGCTATGCAGTACTGAGTATAATAACACAAAAAAAATGAGAGAATGACTTGTGCAAAGAGCGAACTTCCCCTATTGAAGTTCTACGCGGGGTGCAAAAGTTTGATAGAACTCGGGCTCAAATCCTTCTGTTTTTCGAGCCATCACATAGTCCATAAATGACGAGATATCCTTTACCACAAGATCCGGAGCCTCAACAGCATGCCAGTGACCAACCCCCGGAAGGGTCTGAATAGACTTCTTTCCCTCAACCACACCAGCTCTATCATGAATCTCTTTACAGCCCGCGTAAGATGCCGTTCTATCATCGCTACCGGCGAGAATCATGAGAGGAACTGTAATCTGACTGTAATCTGGTGCGGACGCCGAAGCTATAACTCGACATAATGACAAGTAACCTGCGGTAGATGTGCCGAGAATTAAACTTCGAATGAAAGCACGATGAATGGATGTTGCTTTAGAACCAGTGGCGCTGGACGGTATGGTATCGGCAAGAGGCTCGAGCCCATCTATTGGCAATTCAGTTAGACTATTCTTTTGCAACGGAAAAAATGACCTTACCTCTTTCGACTGTCGCAATTCGTTTGTTGAAGACTTCGGCAAGAGAGGCCGAAGGATGAATAGGCCCCAACAAAAACAGACCTATCACTCTCTGAGAATGTCTAATAGCAAGCTCAGAAGCTATCATTCCACCCATTGAGTGCCCCACCACCCAGACCTTTTCCCTCACTGCAGTACCTGGAAGTGCATCGAGGAGAGCTACCGCATCCTCGACGATCGACCCTACAGTTTGTGGTGTACCACCGAGACTGGAAAGCCCAGACCCGGGCGTATCAAAAGCAATACATGTTGCTTTGAGAGAAATCTCGGGGATTATGGTATGATAAAAACTGGAGGAGGAGCCTAGGCCATGAATGAAGAGCACAGTGGTTGGTTCGTGGAGATTTTCGGTCTGGGGTGTCGATGAGTAAAAGATGGATTTCCCGTTTATTGTTATGAAAGGCATCTTTCAAATGGTCGGTTCAATCTAGATAATAATTTGGTTTGGCAATGTTTTGTTTACCTCGCTAGAGTTCCTTTTATGTTATAACTTCAAGACGATTGGGGAAGACGCGGCCCGCCTCCCGCATTAGATAACTCCCCGATGACCCCACACGTGACTTTCAAAAACCATCCTTCCTATGACTTGACAAATCTAGCGTGATATGTTCTCCTCGAATATCCCGGAGCTGCTAGAAGGCATTAAGAATTGACTCCCCATCATCGGGTTGACATATATGACCACGTGATGGGGGTTCCCTCTGATGCGTGTGCCTGTATTCTGAAGTAAAACCCTCTATCTAGGAAGAATGTGGATATACTTTTTCTCTTTTAAAGTCTATCAATTCACATGCTGCGCGAATTTGTCTTTCTTATTGCTAAGCCTTCATTATCAAAAATACCTACACAACTCACAACACAAACACTTCCCCAACGGACTTCCGAAAATGCCCCCGGCCGACAAGATACCATGTCTCTTCTTTACACCCTATCACTCTAAATGATCTAAAAAGGAAATGCACGAAGCCAAAAACTATAGATTGTTTCACTCCATTTGTGCGTGTAATAAGTACAAGAACAAATGTATGGAATTGAGGACCTATCGGGTAGTTGTTCGGTTACTGGGTCGGGTCGGATAATGTCCGGGTTATTATCCGCTTTTATCCGAATAAGGGTCGGGAACGAAGGAGTTCTCGACCAAGAACACAAGTCATGAGCGTGTACTAAATCATGAAAATTATATCTCTTTATAAGAGAGAAAATGTTGTATAGAAAGATAAAGTATTATACAAGAATTGATACAAGAAAATATATAGCTATATAACCATCTACGGCTTAGATACTTTTCGCTCGGTGCAAATGAAACCCTACGACGACACAGCACTACCGCCAATCACACTAGCCATCTTAGCCATCTTAATATTTAGATCATGATGCGATATCTGGAAAGAAACGTTGAAGGGCAACGAGTTGGTACCTTTTCAAATTGATAATAATTTAAGTAGAAAGATGAGGCCATCTTGCCTGAAGCAACATCTCCGCTTAGCGCATCCCAAAATCTTCCGGCAATATATTTGAGTCGTCCCCTTAACCATAATCGCTGAGAACTAGTTGCAAAATCTGAGGCAGCCGCTGCAAATACTGGCCATATTGCCCGAACGCCCGTTACGCCTTGCTACCTATTCTGCTGCTGTTGCCGCATGGAAAATATGAACTCTCGACCATGGGAATGTCGTTAGTTTTGGTATTCCAGCCAAAAAAGAACGGAAAGCTCGAGACAATATCATCGATGAGTAGGCTTGCTTGTCGCGAAACATTCACATATTCCGGCGTAAGCCTGTAATCGACTCCAGAGCCGAGCCATACTGTACATCGCAAGATAGTCGTTAGGATGAATAACCTCGAGGCGCTTGCAATATTTCGTGTAGTAGCCATCCAAAGCTCGCCATATACATCAACTCTTCCCCGGATGGCAAGTCGAAGACACGAGGTCTTTCTCGGGGATTTCGTCGATCCAAGCTGCAACTTTTGGAGTCCATTCGTCAGGAAGATTGTTATACCACTCGACGTATTCTTTCTACATTAGCTCTGCTTTTCTCAAGTGGTTCGGCACTTTCTCGACATTTTCTGTGGTCTGAGCTTCGAGAGTGTAAATTCAATGTGATTCTGCGCGCAGTTTTTCTACCTTGAGATTGAGTACCGATACTTGATGTTGTACTTTGTCCTTCGATGCAAAAGATGTCCACCAGTCGACACCTTCCTCTACATCTTTCGGACGGCTGGTGCATTCTACAGTCTCCTAGTAATTAGTCTCGTGTCACCAAAGGGCTTGGTGAATTTTACCATGTGCGTTCTAACAGCATCAAATAAGGAGCACTCAATCTTTGTATCAAGCTGACTCTTACCGCGATCCTTGACAAATGCCACAGCTCCATCCATATGTGATAACCAGTCTGATAGATTGGGAAATGTTGAGATGGTCCAGGGAACAGCCTTGTCTGATGATATCGAAACTTGAACTAATGTAATTTGAGCGCTGAATATTTCACGTGATATGGCTTGGCAAGTAGCCCCACTTGGAGGTTCTTCAAAGTTGTTCTTCACATATGAATTATTGGAGTCATTGAACTTACTTCCTTACTTCAACTCCATATTGATACTGGGGATAGAGATTATTGTCATAGCCGAGTCCGGTTTTACCTATTCTACATTAATATCGATGTATCATGATGGATACTGCTCCCACATCAAAAGACTGCGGCACATCATCTTCGAATGTGGGTCAGGGCTATCAGAACAACCCTCGTCGGGCCCCAAAATCTCGTCAAGGCTGTCAGAGATGCAAAGCCAAGCGCGTAAGAATCACCTGTCAAGAAGACAAAAGTTTCAGTGTTAACATGGCCAGTAGTTGAAATGTGATGAAAAAAAGCCGCATTGTCGTCAATGCCTCAAAAGAAAGGCAGAATGCTGCTATGCTACACAACGACTAGTTTGGTCGACGAAACATGAGAAGGTTCTTGTTGGGAATGATACACCACTACCATCTTCTGCTCAAGCTCTAAAGAGAACTTTAGAAATAGATTTGATATCTTCCATGGGCAGATCCTCTAGCAAAGAAGCAACGGAACCCAAATTACAGGAACATCATTCCGAATTTGTTGAACATGATAAATCCTGTGAAATTAGCGGAAGTGGATCTATCCATACACCAGATACCACAATTCAGAGGAAACCTGCTCCAGTTCTTACTGACAGCCTTTCCGCTATTCGCCATCAATTGCAGAACTCGAGCGTACCTGAATTCCTAGTCCATCTTCCAACAATGCTCGTGGATTACTATTTCGGTTATATTTGTGTAATATTCTCTTCGTTTGATGGTTTACTCAATCCTTTTCGGTCTACTGTTGCTCAACTGTGGGACGGTTCGGCACCAATATACTACGCCATTCAAAGTATGGCTGCTGCGTACCTTTCACATCACTTCCCACGTATGTCTGTCGTGGGTGTTCAGATGCAAAGAGAGACATTTAAATGCTTATATCAATCCAGTCGAGCTGGGATGGAATCCCATGATACCATTGACAAGAGTCTCTTGACTGTGCTCCTGGTTGGTCAAACTACAGCATGGCACAATCCTCGGGACTTAGGTCTGGCACACTTAAAAACGGCCAAGAGATTGTACAAACAAAGACTAGCACGACAAGGTGCAAAACCGGATAATAAAATGCGCCGACAGAATGAGTTCTTCGAACAGTGTATTTTATACTGGGACCTCCTTGCTGGATTTGTTGAAGACGAAGAAAATATCGTGATTCTAGAAGACGAGACACCAGTGCAAGTTCCTACCACCCCAAACGCAGGTATTCATCAAATATTTCCTCATCCCTGGACTGGGGTAGCGCCGAAAGTCCAAGTTTTATTTGCTCAGGTGGGTAGATTGATTCGATCTTATCGGAAGTCAACGTTCAACGCAATTCCAAACATTGCTCTCGATGACCAGTTTCTGGAATTCAATCCCCTACCATTCCAACGAAATGTATTCCCTAGCATCGAATGGACTACCAAAGCGCGACTAATAGAAGAGCAATTGCTAGCCGTGAATTTACCCTCAGAGACAGAGCTTGTCGATGCCGGTGACAAAAACACGCCCGTAAGACAATACATCTTGCTAGCGGAAGCGTATCGGTGCGCAGCTCTTTTAGAGATATATCGAGTGTTTCCTACTATTTACCTAAACCGGCAACCCGATTCCGAAGAAATTTTGTCTTTGCCAGCTTCGCATTCCGCAGAAGAGTTTTTGATATCTCTTGCGCTACATATTATATCCATTCTCGAAAAAATACCGTTATCATCAGGTACTCGATGTCTTCAGCCCATTGTCATGATTGTCGCTGCAAGTGAGCTCCGGTTTTCTCCAGCATCAATGGAAATCTTTTCTGTTGATACACCTTTTGATTCAAGCCCATACGAAGGTTCCGCATACAATCGCAATTTAGTTTCAAGTGGTACATCGGTGTCAAATAGTATCACTAACTTCGAATTGGATATTGCGACGGCCCGTCGCTTCATCGTTACTCGTTTTCAGGATTTCAAACTATCGTTGCCTGCCAAGCCTATGATAAAGGCTTTAATACTGATAGAAGAAACTTGGGCAAGGGCTGATCTTGGACAAGAAGTGTTTTGGAGTAAGTCATTTGTTTTCTGTTATTGCCCTAGTCAAAACTTTACCCTGGAGATCCCGCCGCTTCATTTTATACCCAAGCATTTCTTTATTATAATGTATACTCTAACATATTTCAACTACAGTGGATGTAATGTCAGAAATGAATCTAGAATGTATATATGGGTGATTGAATTACAATGCATTGATGCATGCACCAGGCAACATTGTATCAACATCGCAGCTCCATGTAGCACCACTTGCCTCAACATGAGTGTCTTTTATTCATAAACTTTGTAATCAGGTTTCATTCCACACAATTACGAGTCGTAATTCTTGATTACGAAAAAGTTTTGCCCGTGTTCTCGGAGACACTGGTAAATCTTTGCATGTTCAAAGATCGCAACCAAACACAGTTCATAGACCACTTCCAATCACCGAGCGTGGATCTTTTCAGTCACACAGGCTACCCCATATCAGAGCATATATACAAAAATGTTACCCTATCACCAGTCGAACGATCAAAATATAATCTAATGGTTTGGGTCGGATTCTTCGTTCATTCTATTGTTCCATATTATTTTACCATCTGTCAAACCGAACGGGGTACTCCAGTAAGAATACTTCAATTCATGATGCATAACTCCTTCAAAATTCACTCGCAAAATTAATTCCCTTACTTTCCACCACCGTTGAGTTGGATAATTTGTCCTACAAAATATTAGTCACGCGAAATGCTTACTTCCAAAGACAGTCCTTACCGTTGATCCATTCAGATTCAGGACCAGCCAAGAATGATACAACTCTTCCAATATCCTTTGGAACACCAACTCTTCCCAGTGAGCAGACAGCAGCAAGTCCCTTATCGATGATGTCAACATCCATACCTTCGGTTCCACCTGGGACGTAATGCCATGCATTTCTATCTCCATGTCAGCGTTAATTCTTGGATACTGCGTGGTAAATACTTACTTCTCATACATATCTGTCTTAATTCCACCAGGAGCGATACCATTACAAGTGATCTTCTTTTTCCCGCAGTCCTTAGCGAAAGATCTAACGAATCCTTCAACAGCTGCCTTACTTCCAGCGTACAAAGCATGATTTGGTACGCCGGACATATTGGCGGCGATTGACGACATCAGAACAATTCTTCCGTAGTGTTCGAGATGGATGAGAGCTTGTTGAGCGACGAAAAATTGTGCTCTGGTGTTAAGGCCGAAAACTCTGTCATAATCTTCCTCGGTGACATCCTCCTCCTCCTTGAAGATCTCAGTACCTGAATTACTCATAACAATATCGAGTTTACCAAAATGCGCCTTGGCCTCCTGGAAAAGACGTCGAACTTCTGGGACCTTGGAAACATCGGCTTTGATAGCAAATCCCTTGCTGCCGAGCTCTTCAATCTCCTTGACGACCTTTTCAGCTGGCCCGGCCGAGTTGGCATAATTTATAATAACGCTTGCACCACGGGCGGCAAGCTCAAGAGCAATACCTCGACCGATTCCGCGACCGGAACCTGTCACAAGGGCGACCTTTCCTTCAAGAGTCTTGAATGGCGCTGGTGATGCAGGCATTGTGTTGTGTATGGTAATTTAAAGTACTCAAAATGGGTATATGATACGAAGGTAAATGCACGAGAATGATTATACAAATGGACGAACTTCTGTATTGAAAAGGGCATTGAACATCTTATATTATTGGATAAATCAAATCACGACAGCTTCTCGGACCTCTCGGTCTTCGGCCATACATAAGAACGCGGCGAGGCTTTAGAGGCTTCCGTTCCATTCATAGGTAGCGCTCGTACAGCACTTCAATTTTCGTGTACCTACATTGACCCCCGTGCAATCTTGGTGCGCTGACAAGAGTTGACGAACTAAGATTAAGGTGATTATCCAATTAGGTTATCAACGAACGACAGCGCTCAATACCTCGCAAGACTTCACAGATCCATATAGCTTCCGAGAGTCCCAATACATATTCAACGCAATTAATGTTGATATATTTCAACATAGTCCGCACGGCAATGCACGGATTGAAGTAGTAGGACAAAGTGTAGTCCGCTCACTCTGAACATCTGACCATACACCAATCATGTTTACGAATTTGGACTGATTGTTTGCTTCCTTGGGAACTTCTATTATATTTTTCAACCATCCGATCTAAGTCCCGTTAAGTTTCGTATACGGAAACTACTTATCCATTAGTACCAACTACTCACTGACAAATCAATGCGAAAAATAGTCAAAAATGTTTGACGATACTGTTAGGCTGAGGGGGTCGCTCACCTATTTTTGGGGGTGGAACACCCCCCACATTTGAGTTTCCTTCTCCAAAATCGTGCTTTGAACTGAAGATATACTCCGTATTACCTTCACAATCAATAAATATAAGATATTCAGGTGATGAGACCTGAATAATGCAGTCAATGTATCAAGATGCAATTGCGAGATATATCCAGAAACAACAAGCATTAATATAATCCTAGCAAAGTCCGGATTATGATCATCACCTCAGCCTTGGCTTACGGAGCTCGAGTAATCGACTGGGGTTTTTATCCATTCGCAAGATATGCCAAGGGATCATGGCGTGCATATTCGCCCCGGAGGTCGTACAAGCAGCCGGACTCGGACTTGGGCTCAGGAATTGAGCCAAAGAGCGAAGCCGCGAGTAACGGAAGACCAAGCTCAATCTCAAGATAGCTCATGCTTGCATCGTCAGTGTGGCATCGTACATATATCATGCCGAGGAAGTTATCACTGGTCATCCTTTTTCTTCTGACATTGTGTTCACATCCTCTTCACAACCAAATCTCATCCTTCTCCAAAAAAAAACCAAGTTCATTCAATATGGCTCCTCAAGGCAGAATTTCATTCGAGGGTAAGCAGTTTTTGTCTTCTCAGGACAATTGTTTGCTGTGGAATATTGCTAACAACATACAGATTATCTCGACCTCACAGCAGTAATGTTCGATTGGGGTGACAGCTACGACGCAAAGGTAATCTTGTACTTCACTACTCAACCAATCGCCTCGTCATCTAACAAGCCCCCAGGACTGGGACCGTCTCGAATCCATCATCGCGCCCAAGCTGCTCGTCGATTACACCACCATCGGCAAAGGCCGCTGGGATTCCATGCCCGCCTCCGACTTCATGGCCATGGTAACCGACGATGAGTTCCTCGGCGACCCATGTGTCAAAACCCAACATCTACTCGGCGCCACCCGCTGGGAAAAAATTTCAGATGATTATGTTATAGGTCATCATCAATTGAGAGCTGGGCATCAGGTGTATAAGAATAAGGATTTGAAGGAGATTAAGTTGAAGGGTCATAGTCATGCGACTAATGAACATTATTATAAGAAGGTTAATGGGGTGTGGAAGTTTGCGGGGTTGAAGCCTTTGGTCAGGTGGAATGAAGGAGATGGCGAGAATTGTTTTGAGAGGGTTTTCAAAGGGAGTTATAAGAATTAGAGGGGGCTATTGATACCCAACTAGTTATTTTTGGGTGTGTTTGAGGGGTTCGGGGAGTATTTCGTATAGAGATTGGAGTTGATATATCTTTCCATCAATCGATTTATATCACATGGGCGTTTGATATGCAAGTCACTTGTGCGATTTCCTTGCTTTTTGAAGATACTACGATTGTTCTACTGTTTTCAGCTTTCGTTTTCTATTCACCTAGTAGTCCAAACTGTTGTCATGTTTCTTTTTGTTGCAGTTTGATCATATCAAAGGCCTCAATTGAGACTATTAGGGGTCAAGGGTTAGATTCGCCCCGAATTATCCCCTTCGTTCTCAAATCTTGTCCATTCCCAGCTTTCTACCATCTGTACGCTCCAATGATAATGGTAGTTTGGTACAGGCAATCTTGAGTTTCTTGACGCATATCTCATGGTATAGACCATAAGAAAAGCTTGTTAAAATCTCCCACTCCTATTGTTTACTCGGAAAAGGGGGGGATAACTTCGAATTTTGTTACTTGTCTAGTTGCGCTGAGTTACAATCATTTCCTACTACTAATAAATCTGTGTCCCATATTTGAATCATATCAACTTTCAAAAATAACGTCCCACGTTATGGCCCAAATAAATGGAAGGCATTTCCAATTTTTCTGGTAGTCCACACTGTAATATGAAGTTTTGAGACTTTTAAATATCGTACCGATTTAAAATTTATCCGAGGATTCAAATGTTTTCAAATATTCATAGCTTTTTGAATAGTAAAAGTTTAAGCATTTGCGTCCTCTAGCCCGGATCATTTAAGTGAGACGTACTGGGCATTTCGATCCATTAGATCGCGATGCATCGATATTGGAGTTAGGAAGTTTATATATAATAGAGCTGTACTTGAGCTTCCGTTGCATATCTTGCAGTGATTTGTGCTTAAAAATAAACATATGGTGTGCCATGGGATGGGTTTGTTTCTCGGTACAGGTTCACTTGTGAGTTTTGAGTGAAGTTGTGAGTGATGGAAAGTTTTACTATGTGTCGCAAGTGTGTAAATCATTGTTGGCTGGCTTGCTTCTTCTTGATATCTATTCAATTATGAGATTACAAGAGGAGAGGGGGGAGATGGGAAATGGGGAGCTGAGAGGGAAAATTGCAGTAGATGGAAGAGGTGTATACTATATCTTCTATAGACAGAGACCACTTCCGAAGATACTATATATAGTACTAGGCTCATCTTGCAGAATCCCACCGATGTACACGTTCATAATATCAGATCAATCTGTATAGATCGACAGCTAAGCAATTTGAACCTTGGACGAGTATTGAAATACCAGCGGTGTTGTGGAGGTGATCTTGGAATGAGAATGCATTGTTGTATTTCTTAATTACTATGAATCTCCTCAACTGTTGTCATTCGCTTTTCCATTAAAGTTTAGCGGATTAAAATATCACTGTTCTTCTACTCCTTTTCTATAGCAATCCGGTTATATATGGGATAGTTATAGGCTTGAGACAAGATAATATTATATTATTCTGAGTCAGTGCTGTCTTATTCTCATTTTACATTGTTCAGGTCGTAGATTTCCTACCGGTTAGTCAATTTTCTTATGACATGACCTTGAATGGGACTGATAACCAATCAAGTCCAAATAACCGGTTCGGTGGAAGTTTTTAAATATAAATTTCAATCTCCATGTGATAGGGGGGTGAATTTTGCTTTATTTAACTTGTGTTGCATGTCTACCATTGAGTTATGGTAGAATAGATCAAATCTAGACAACATCAACCAAGATTATGGGTCGGTTTTTCGGAATGAGATTCACTCATGGGCGTAGTATATTCTTTGGTGCGAGGCTTGCTGCATATAGTAAAACGGTGAGTAACATGTACCTTTGATTTTGTTCTAATCTCCAATATAAGTCAATTATGCAACGAGATATCACTAGACAACCCCGAAAGAGCGAAAAGTTCATAAGATTAGAATTTATAGATTGCATGCTGCAGTATTCATGCACCTTCTACGCGACAGACACACTTTAAAGGCCGTTGTTTTCGGTGAAAAGGAGATGCCTTGCCCAATCCTAGATATCAAGCCCAAATTAGCTGCAAGGACAACGAATCGCTCCCATTGAGTCTGGTTTGATCAAATCCTAATATTAGTGGTTTTACGACGGGGGCTTTGAGGTGAGGGTCTGTAGTTGCAATCTCACATTCCCACAAATCAGTGTTCTATGAAACTGGCGTTAAAGGGGCTATAGTTTAACCAGCGCTAGCGCTTGAGTTTACTCAAACGAGACTAGCAGTTTGCTTAGATGAACTACCGTTCAAAATATCAAATAAACCATCTAGTTACTCAGTGCACTGGTTCAGCTAATTAAGTGTTGATAACAGTGCAGGTAATTCCAAATGTAGAATTGCCAGAAAACCTTTATTCGAAGAAACTGCAGAAAAAAATGTGCAGGAGGGATTAACAAAGCATTCGGGGAACGAGAAAAGAGGATGAAATTCGTGACGACCAACCCAATGGTGCGACTTGCGGTAGCAGAGGAATTCCGTACAAACACGAGAGAAGAAGGAGGTCACCCAGATGCGGATATCTAGTCGGGTGGCCTCCTTCTTCTCTAATTGAAAAGATTTTGTATCCTTATATCCGTTATTTCCGGATAAAGTTTGTCACTACTCAAGAAGTTAGGTGAACTATAATAATTAATGTTGGCAGCTGGGTATACTATTGTTGGAAATAGCCATATATAGTAAGCTAGGAGGCTTACATCAACACTTTTGACAACTATAACGTGATGGGTACGGGTTTGAATGCGGAATTAGGTTATTTTTTCATAAGCGAGTAATGTTTAAGGGTGAAAACCGGCACTAATCCCAAGCGCGATCTACCCGAGTCTCTCCAGACTGAATAGAAATGTAGGTTCAAGGGGGAAAGGTAGCACCGAAACTCAGCGATCTCAGTATTTCCAATAGTCCGGACTGAAAGCCTACATGTGAAAGCTTTCAATCTTTGAATAGCTTTTATTGTTTGAATAGCTTTCGATGTCCAAATAGGTATGAATGTTGGAATGCATTTTGATATTTGAAATTGGTTAGATGTTTCAAATAAATTTGAATACTTTGAATGAATAGAATTATCAAGAATCTCTTATTGTCGAACTAGAGTCCAGACTACTAGAAGCGCTAATGTCTAGGAGTTATAGCAACTGACTACCTAGTAGATATGAAGTCTGAATTTTAGCTCCATATCTGAGTATAAAGATATCATCTCTTCCCTCCCAATTTTCACTTCAAACAACCATTACTTGAATTATTGTCCTGAATACCACAATTTTTGAGGAATTCACTACAGCATCAATTCAAATCATTTTACCATTAAGAGTTCAGAGAACTCATTTTACACTTTATTATACTTCCTCCCTCGCGATGCCTTCGATTCGCATCTTTTTCGAGGACCTGAAGAGTTGGGCCGTAAGGACCTTCTCTAAACGTCCAAAACCAAGCCCACGATATATCACCATGGGCAATTGCTTTGGCGACGACGAGTGGTACTTTCCACCGCAAGCCCGGGTTAGGGTTCAGCAGTGGTTGATGGAAGTGATGGATTAATTTTCTTTTGTTTTTTATTGAACCCGTGTCCATTTGGACTTTGGGGTTGGAGTTTTTTTTGAACCCGTGTCCATTTGGACTTTGGGGTTGGAGTTTTTTTTTTGAACCTGTGTCCATTTGGACTTTGGGGTTGGAGTTAATGGAGTTTGTGATTTTTTTTGGGTTTGGCGTTAATGGAGTTGGACGATCGGCGAAGTCGGAATCTCTAACCTGTACGTGGTGTCGATTACGAACCTGGAATTCAATTCACGATGATTTTCCAGAGCCAACTGAGATACGCATTGTATATTAGGCTGCGGCAAATGGTTTTAGACAATTAATTCAATTTTAGTTCCCCCCTAAAGTAGTGCAGTATTGTCGTGGAACTATCCCCCGTATTGAATAACCCCCTCTTTCCAGGTTTTTAAACGAGGAAACAGGGAGGCGGAAGCAGGGTATCCAATAGTCTTGACTAGCGGTCCAGATGACAAGATCCAAGGTTTCAATATTCGAAAGGCTATGAATCTTTGAAAATGGTTTGATCATTGGTATCATTCGGAATATTCAAATTCTCTGGAAGATTCACAGCCTTTTAAAGATTCAAACCCTCTGAAAAGTTTACATCATTTGAAAGATCAAATCATCTGAATCATTTGAACCGTTTAATAATTCCAAAATCTCGCATTGTAGGACTGCAGTCCGGACTATAGGCCGTTTAGCATTTCCTACTAACAACCCAATTCTTCTTAAACATCATTCTTAACGCTTTTGGCATATTTGATATTTGCAGTATATTATACCTTAACATTGAACCTTAATGGTTGAAATAAATGAGTATACCAATTTACAATAGTCAAAAATATTATGTTTTTTCTTGCTTTATTCGTTGTAAACTTTACAGAATACAATTGAAAACCATAATGTAACCATTGCTTTATATTTGATACCCCCCCCCCAAATAAAGGTAGCAAAAAACAGGCTAAAACTCATATTCGCTGTATCGGGCAAGCTTATACAATAAAGAATTTTGAATTTTATGTTGTAAATTCCTTTCAAAATAGAAAGATTCAGTCAGGAAGGAGGCAAATGCAGAGCTGTTCTTTCTTCTTACAGACTACTGAGGCTATTCCAAGTGTAATAGTCTAACGCAATTAAGTAGAAAAGTCACATAGTTTTGCCTTTAGGCATTGGGCGTTGAATCGCGGGTTTTCGACTCAAGAACTTTGTACCTTTTTCTTTGATGAAATTCGCCATTTGTGTGAAAATTTGAACGTCCCACATGATTGGTAGGTGATTTGGTGAAATTTTTTGATGATTTGTAAAAAGCTGCAATAAGTTTCTTAACATCCACCTCTTTCCTCTCCTCTCATCCGTGCTGTTGGGTTGAATGTTTCGTGGGTAGCTTACTACTTTTTTCGTCCTCGAATACAAATCACTTAAATAGCTATTCTGTATAATTTTTAGATTTCCCTATCCAATTATCACTTGACTCGGAAGTTTCGATGTTGTGATTGTCATTCCGATTGTTCTTGCCATAGGTCTTCTCCCAATTTTGCAGTGTGTATTTGACGAACATGGATGAATTTAAGATTTTCGACCGTTTGGCCCAACTAAATAGCTATACAACTGCGCTCCTTCCCACGAAATTGACAAATTAACCTCCTTCTAATCAGCATGAGGCAGAAATTGAAGCGCATACTAGAAATGTATCTCTTTTGTTAATGTATTGAAATACATTGTATAGACAATGACCGGGCTTGAATAAAAAGCACTCCACTTCTCCGCCGATTAAGGACGCCTCGCTGCGCTAACCTCTCAAGTTCGCATGACTATGTCATACATGCTAACATTATCTCAAAGATTCAGTCTTTTTCCATTCTCGAGCTATATAATTACAAGTTATCTCTTTGAGTGTTTGCTCCATAGCTCACAGTACTAGGGCCCCTTTTGAAGAAGAGCATGGTGCCTAGGCCGCAAGTCAGTTAAAAACAGCAGGTACTCGAGTAACCCAATCATCGGCCGAGGGATATTAAGTTTGACTTTCTCTCCATTAGTCTCACTGTCGTTATAATCGCGACCATTCTTTACCGAAAACGCTGGTGTAAGCCTACTACTCGTGTGCATATCGGACCAAATTATCAGTTTTTCTATTTGCTCAATGGAAAAACCAGGATATGATAGACTTTCACGATGCTTTGGCGATTTTTCTTGAATCTTGACTGAAGATTCCTTCCTAAGAGACACAGGAGGATATGACCTTGGCAAGCGCACATGAAGAATATCCAACGATGAATCTTGATTTCTGATATATGCAGACCCGTAAACCGATATGGGTTTATTTTACATAACTTCACTTCAAAACTACCATTACCTCACCACTAAATTCGATAATCCCTAATTCTCATAATAGTCTAGGTGTCTGCTAGTGGATTGACTTATTCATTAGCATCACCCATTTTCTTACTACTCCGCAAGGTTCAACACTATTTAAGATAGCACCGTTTGCCAGATCAAGGGCCTCCAAAAGTCAACAAATTGCGAAGAAAAACGAGCTAGGCGCTGCTTCTTGCAACGGAAACTGGTCATTGGGGCCAGTCACCACAATCCGGCGGTTACTGACTTGCCGAGCACAACTTCTTCCTCCTGCGATCGATGAGACAATCATCAACCATCTGTGTGATCGTTGTTAGTAGGAATTTGCATATGTTGAAGACATATATATCGTGGAAATCTTCTGATATTTTCGATGATTAGTTTATTGCTTTTGCTATATTTAATCATTTTCATTATCACTGGATAACACTTCATGTTTTTAAACGAAATTTCATACTGCTCCTCTCATATAGTCTCTGGAAAGCTCTAGATGAAAAAGCCCCCAAGAATGTTGCTATTATGAATTTGTTGGCCGTCACAGCAGCACCAATCTATAAGTTGTTGCTCATTTTAGACATCATTACAAATTAGACATTCTTACGATATTTGACCACGGACACCCACTAACAAAGGTTCTTAAACCCCAGGACTACTTTTTTCACTAGATAATATCACCCAATGCTAGGAAGTCCGATGTTGCCATAACTCTCCCTTTCTTTTGATAGGTTTTATTGTGATCTCAAGGGAACCACATCTCAAGCTTTCCCTGAGTTGTCGATTTAAACCCCAACAGGTCCACAATCAAGGTAAAAATTTCATAAACTTTGGGTCTATGCATGAGGCTCTTAGGTATAGAGCTTCTGCTACATCTTAGTGTTGGTCTACATTTTGCCGATATCTTGGATCATCGAGCGAGAGTACTCAAGATTCTCTCCTGCGCCAAAACTTCAGGCAGATAAGATACCTACTATCTACAGAAATATTTTTTAAAGACAGTGATAAAGTCCTGAATTTTGTTGTCGTTAAAGTTAGTTCCCTCATCATATTCATTCCTAAGGCATCATTTTTTACCATCCTTTCACAAGATTTATCCATGTCCAAAACTCTCATCAAACTCCCACGAACTTTCACTCAAGCTAAAGTATTATCCCATTGAAAGAGACTTCATTACGACGCGTTTCTTCCTTCTCCTTGTCGGTAAAATGACGTTCATGTTTGACTTGCAGTAAAGGTAGAAAGCGAAGAATAGTGCCTTTAAATAACAGAAAAAGTCCCTTTGATTTAGAGGGAAATTTCGTTCACTGCATGGGTTAGTAACTTACAGCCCGGACCTTTGTTATGAATTTCTCGAAGATATCTCAAACGAGAATACAGTACCTCTTTTACACATTGGATATCTATATAAAAGCTCTACTTTCATAACTCAACGCACCAAGTACAGTTTTCGGCCTCTGCACCCGCTCCCAGGGCGGACACTGAGAATTCCGGAAAGCCCGTCTTGGTCAGAGAAAGGTCGCAAGAATGCAGGTGAACAGCGAAAGAGGTTCTTCTCGTCCGGAATCCAAAAATCTGTATCGATAACTTTGGTTTCCGACAAGAAAATGATTTTGGCGACAACAAAGAGTTCTCGAAAAACTCGAGGCTTGATAATTTGCCCACTACCCAGAGACTGATGCTATATGTGAAGAATATATATGTCGGTGTAACGACGTGGAAATTTGCAAGGCTGGACCTGATCGTTTTGATTGACCTGGGTGATCTCCCATTCAGGTCCCTTTGTTGCAAGGCTCCAAGTTGGACTAGCATGTACTTTAAATATGCCAAGAACAGGAAACCGAGAATCATTGAGGAGTCATAGTTCACATTCACCATAAATTTAGATTTGCGGGACTACTGTTCCACCAACATGACAAGCACAAATAACATAAATTCAATTCTATGCTATGACCTAACGTAATAACGCCCTATCATAAGAATATGCATTCAATCTTCATTGAATCGCGTGATGGAACTCAATTCTCTGTTTTAAAAGACGTGCAGATGATTGAAGACTTCTCGGACAAAAATGCTTAGGAACTTAGACACGGGCTCTTTACATCCGCTGGCATCTACTTCATACCGATTGTACAGTCAGCTGCACTATGTATGTGGGTAATTTGAAGACAAGGCGAAGCAGGTACTGATAATTTATCTACTATCATCTCTCCTTAGCTCTTCAGTTCGCCCAAGCCTAGGTAGAAACCAAATGACAACTTGGACAACAATAAAAATTCATTGGCAATGACTTGACTAATCATCACCCTCGCTGATATTGGAACTACCATCTGTAATTTTCCTCCTTTCCATATGAAATATTATCAAGCTTTGCATGCCGGCCCACCTTTTGACGACGTTTCTTAACAATGTGGTAGAAATTCTTGATAGTAGTGTTGTATACCACGTTATCATAACGCATAACACTACAAATAACAAATTGGGATGTACCAATCGTGCCTAATACCGAGAGTCTATTCAGAGTCACCAGCTAAAACGCCATTAACACATTAATTCTTTTTTTTTTTGTGATCAGTGGGAAGCTTACCATGGTCTACCAATACATTATATTAAGCGATTTCAGTATCCTTTGGACGCTTATAGCAGGAGAATTCATTTAACGGTATATCCTATCCCCAGGAGTATAGCCCAATTTCTCCTCCGATTTCCCTGATACACTTAAAACCTAAACAATGATCAAGTCGGCTCATTATCTTAGTCTACTTCTATCTGCTTTCTTCATTTAGTGAATAATAATCGACAGATGACTAAGTGGATTTGGAGCTTTATGAGAGTTTGTAATATATATAATACACCCTGAAGATCTACATGTTCCCCTTCTTAATGGCACCATCGAAAGGCGAAACAACAGAAAGACAGGCTTTGAAAGAGCTGTATTGCGTTGCATCAATTCTAGTACTCTTAAAGAGATAAATCCGTGTGATTTCATCTAATAACTTGCCAGCCAACGACAACAATACTTTTATCCGAAATATACTATATGTATCGTTGTCGCAAAACGCATTCAGCATCACTCATACGTGATCACTGTCTCTCTTCCGCTAACTCGGATTTCAGATTGCAGTGAATATTACCACTGAAGTATTCTTCTTAACCTGGTCCCTTGGGATTAACGTCGAGCACCGATAAAGCCTTGCAATTTCTCGAGAGATGGACTCCATGCAAAAGCCTGTAAGTTCTTAGGCTACTTTTTGGATGGCTAGATATACGTTGAGCTGAGAAGCTATATACGTATTGATGAAAAGCGCTTTTAGGAAATATTGCGAGGAAGGGGGTAGACTTTATGATAGTGGTGAAAGTACAGTCGGATGAGGTTACAGAGAGTATTCTCTGAGACCTAAGATCTTGAACTCTACTTGAGATTCCATCGCTACACAATGCAATTCGCTCTTCCCATGATTCCATTGTTTTCCCCGAGTTCAATCACAAATGGCAGGTAAGAGGACACGGTGAAAGATTCTTCTGGCATCAATTACTCAGACCGCCATAATCAATGGTGTGAAAGTATATTTCAAGCAACTCGAAAGCAAGAATAGCACTTGCTATTTCTCTATTTCTGATCCAATGCTTGGATCCTTTCGCCTTATTTGAGTCTCGCAATACAAGCCGCCGCCGCGTAGAGTGCAAATAATGCAAATCTCCAAACCATACAAAAGTACTTCGTAGACTTCACTTCCCTATCAATAATCAAACCCACACTGACCACATATTGACCTGAACTTCAATCTCAACCCATTTGTTGCAGATCTGATACTTTGTTTACTTCAGATTGTACAACCAATGACTCTCCAGATACACCAACTAACACCAATTTGCGTTCAACTTCCATGAACTTAAACCCTTCTGTTGCACATCTGAATATTTGTTTACTTCGGATCATAAAACCAATCACATTTCAAAGTTCTTTCAGAATTATTGAAGAAGAAAGTCGAGAGTTTGTTGGCATATGTAATTGGTGCCACTAGTGGATGAGTGGGGGTTTTGAATGAAGCAAGATCTGCCAATGTGGGACACACCGCTCTTTGGGATCAAACTCAATAATGTACGGAGTAGATGCGATGCTGATGATGGAAACAAAAAGACCAAATAATACCAAGGAGGCACAAGACAACACAACGAAAAGATTGGTTCAAATCCAGCAAAATTTCAGCAAATGAACTCTTAATATTTCAAAGTTCATAAAGATTCATTAACTGTAACCACCGTATCCTGGGTATGGCACTCGCATTCCTTCAACTATCAAATGTCTACTCAAGCTTAACAACAAGCTTCTTTCCACTTACTCCAGCCTTCAATTTATCAAAAACTTTCTGAGTAGCCCCTATTCCGCCCTCAACAATCTCAATGGGTGGAGCTGCGACAAGATAATTCTTTTCCAACGCATCCTTGAGAAAATCATTGAAGAACCAAGCACCAACATCTGAAGCATCCGTACCAAGACGAAAAGCCTGGGTGTGCAAGATCTCAACTCCTTCGGGCTTTGCATGTTCTTCGGGCCATGGAAGCGTCAACACGAGTTTGCCGGATCCTTTAGCTGTAGCGATGAGGATATCTGCGGAAAGTTTGGAGGTGTCTCCCTCGGTGATGGCATCCAATCCGATGGTGAGATTAACACTTGAAGACTTGACCGAATCCACAACTTTGGTCACGACCTCTGGATCACGATAGTCGAATGTGGCGAAAGCACCAATTGATTTGAGATATTCATGATGCTTTGGACTGGCAGTCGTGAAGACTTTATATCCTAAAGTATTGGCAAGTTGAATGGCAGCAGTGCCAACAGATGAGGCTCCTCCCCACACCAAGAAACCCTCATTTTTCTGCTCGACTTTTCCGATTCTACGAGGCAAACCCAGGTCGAGATACAAAGCCGCGGCGACTGCAGCATAAGCCATCGGGAAAGTGGATGCCTCCTCATACGATAATGTCTCGGGAATCTTCGTGGTAGCGACTTCTCTAAGTAGAGTATATGTTTGCCAGGCACCGTGATTGATATTCCCATTATAGAAGACGGCTGCAAATCCTGTTACTCTGTCTCCGACTTTGAACTTCGTGATGGATGAGCCGACGGTTTCTATGATACCGGATACATCACTTCCGAGAATGTTGGGGTATTCTGTGACAAAGAAACCGTATGCTTGGATTTTCCAATCGGCCGGATTTGCTGCTACAGCATGGTTACGAACAAGGATTTCGTCTGGACCGGGGGTTGGAATTGGTCGGTTCTCGACAGTGATTTGGTCTTTTGCAGTCTTAATGATAGCAGCAAGGTTTGTCTTCTGTTGAGTAGCCATTTTGGTAAAGAAGAAGGATTGTGTTGTTTGTGTTGACTGTTCAAACACAATGGCTTGGGGAAGATATATATGCTTGTGGTCTAAAGGATTATTGTACCGCCACGGAGTCAGTGAATACACGCCGTCATATTTCCGCGTTGCAATTGGTAATAAACCGTCAAATTCATTAGAAACGAGGGGGGCTCTTCTGAATATTTTTTATCCCAACATGTGCAAAGCTGATATGGCCTGATCTTATTCACCAAAATCCATGCGTTAACCTATTCCTGCTGAAAAAGTTACCTCCGATGACGTGATGACATGTCAATCACTTCTCAACGTCAGGACAATGATTCAAGCCTCAAAAGCCTGTGACTGCATAGATATCCGTCTGTCGAAATGATTTCAGTCAAATCAAAAGATCATTCGATGGGGTTTTAGATCTTAATGGCTTCTCGATGGTATGAGCCTGGTCTATTGTATATGTTAATGATTAAAGCACTGAAGCTATACATGAACTAACCTCTAATTTTGCGTGCAGGAACTTATTGAACGACATAGAAGTGAAACATACATATACTTTCGCTTTACCTCTTCGAATATTTTCCATTTGGGAAAGTTATCTAATATAATCAGAAGTTGGAGCCAATAGGTCTTCGAGCTCAACTAAGGATCTCGCACCTTAGTACCACACGCATTAATTCATTGAATCTTTTTTTTGCATTTGAATGATTTGATCAAAACTTTCTTCTACATTACACAGGTCGATGTTTCTGTTCGATTTGTTACACCTGGTATAGTTTTATACTACTCACAAAAACTCACTCGTGATGGAGACCCCAACCGATGACGGTCGCCCGGTCCTGTTCTGAACTCTTGAAGAAGCGGAAACCTTTGAAAAACTGCTGCAAAAGGATAGAGAAGATGCTAATTATATTGACTGCCTGACATTCTTCGAAAAGGTAAGGCAGGACCAGGCGATTGCTTTTCCCAAATTCCCGCCGCAGGAGTGTTCTTGGCTAATTCATGATTGATTTAGGAGATCGCCTTCCAAATTGGCTCACACAGTAGTATCAGCCAAACTTGAATATGTCTACGATTTGGCAGCTGCTCTCAGCGAAGTTCTCGTCAATGAGGTGGTATGTCATCTTGAAGAAGGAGAAGCCAACTTGAAGTCCTGGTCAAGTTCGCATGGGGCCGACAATGCAAGTATAGATGCTCTGGCTCGAAAGATTGTAGAGCTAGAAAAGAAATTGGAGGCAAACAAACGAAGTTTATTCTTAAAGCGGAATCTAATGAGAATAGCCAACACGGCAATCAACAAAGATGTTTGCAGTGTCAAGCACCACCTGGCCCAAGAGGTGGACCTTATTTCGAATTCAGTCAAGCTATTCGAGGCTATTTGGCCATGGCTTGAAAGTCCAGTCTCTAAGGATAATGGAATAACTTGCCTCAGTCCACCACAGACAGTCCCAAACGACATCCACCAATTTTCACGCCTTTCGACCGAGATCCGATTAATGATATGGAAAGCTGCCAGTGCACCTCCGGAACGCAAGACTGTCTTTCAAAGGAATATCAGGCTGAAAATTATCCTCCGGCAGAGCAGTGTTCCAGACTTACTTTCCCTTTTATTTGCAAAGAATCATATCTCATTATGAAAGAAAAGTATATTCTGGCATTCGAGCTAATTGTCGACTCGGGCCCTGAATACAAACTCAGTTGGTCTCATACATATATCAATCCAGACAAAGATATTGTAGCTCGGAGATTGAACGATAGACATTATAAAAGAGACGCTACAGTGACTACAATCTCCCATTTGTGGACCAGAAAACTATTTGACTTGCTCGTGTGAAGCACCTGTTGCTTTGTGTGCATTGCTTATATTTTGCGGTGAAACAGATAGGATTATGTGGGCGTTTCGAGATGAAGTCATTCCATCAGTTAGAGGCCAGCTGTCCCGAATCTAGGAATTCGGTCGATTCCTTATCACAATCAGAACTTCGTAAAGAGATACTTTGGACACGACAGCTTTGGAGGCCGGAATCATAAATTGATAGATGTCGATTCCAATTTCGTTGACTACATAACAGCCAGATATCGATCCAGGGGAGAATGAGGCAAGCCTGTAGTTTTCGAACATGGTTTATAGCCATGGTGAAAATTGTCAACTCAAACATGTTAAGAAATATGAGAGCATCTATTATTGGAACCGGGTGAAGATTAGAGTTGGCTGTTATATATGTGAGGCCTCTTTATGATTAGCCTGATGAAAACGATATGTATAATCGTTTACCATAAAGAGGGATTGGTTAACGAAGGGGTGAAATAGGAGTTATGATTTTTGGGTTGGATATTTTGATGATACGAATTTGACGGTCAGTTTAGAGTAAGAATGTGAGGTAGAGTATTTTGATAGAGATCAATTAAAGTTCAAACATAGAATCTTGAATGATCATTGTGAGATATAAAATCTGTATTCAAAGAAAAAGCTTCCTATGTAAGGTTATTTATTTATTTAGTCTTTTCGTGAAGCCACACTTGAGATTCCACGCGCCACAATGCCACATTCCAGCCACAAGGCTGAACAATAGCCTCATCACCTAAAACCTTTCTTCAAAATTCGGCAGTTCTACTTCCAATATATAATATAAACATCTCTAATTTAATATGTAATATGCCACTCTTCATCCTTCCTGTAGCGGATCTATCTCAAACATCCACTGCAAATCCACAAATCCATTTATCATCCCTTTCTCTACGACCCCCAAAACGCAAAAGACGCGACAGCGACAGCGATCAAGATGACGATTACAATGATGATTATACCGTGAATACAACTAGCAGTGGGGGAAAGGGAAAGAAAATAGATAATGCAGGGTCATCACAACCTTCTGCGGAAATTACCAATCCATTGAGTTTGACTCCTGCAGAGGTAATGCAATATCGATTAGCAGGCTTGGGACTCGATAAAGAACTACCATCGAAAGTCGGAGTTAAACATTGGCCTCATAAAGGTTTACCTCCTAACTATCATATCAATTCACATGATCACTACAGCTCTCACGATAATGAAGATGAAGATTCAGAGGAAGAATCGGCGAAAAGTCGAAGGGAAAGGGAAAGGCTCAAGAAGGAAGAAAATAAAACGGGAAGGACAAATTTGAAGCTTCAACATTTGAGTGTGTTGGTTGCGATTATGATGAGGAATTTAGAAGAGGGGGATATGGAGAGGGCAGGGCGGGCCTGGGGGTTACTTCTGAGGATGCAGGTTTCGGGAACGGGGGTAGAGCTTAGGAGCACGGGGTTTTGGGGGATTGGAGCCGAGTTGTTGATGAGAGGAGTGGTGAATAAATTTAGAAATGAATGGTGGGAAGAAGGTGCTGGGGAGGGGAGTGATAATGAGGAGAATGTTGAGAATGAGAGGGATGAAAATGGAGAAAAAGAAGGCAAGGGAGGGGAAGAAAAGAGATATGGTACTGCCGAAGGACTCCTTAAAGCAAAGGATTATTACGAGCGACTCATTCTTCAATATCCATACAAACGACAATTCCACGGTTCCGTCACTGCACTCGATTTTTGGCCTGCGATGCTTGGATGCGAGATTTATGGTATACAGTTTGAGCATAAAGACGGACTACGGAAGATTGCCAGGCAATCAAAGAAGGATGACGATGGGGATATTAGTGATAGCGACATCAGCGACGAAGATCAAGATATGGACGACGATACTGAAGGAGATGCAGATGATAAAATACTCTTAGCCCACCAACGTCGACAACTCCGTCTCCAAAAACGACGCAAAGAAAAGCGTTGGGAAGAACGAGACCAAGTTAGGCGCACAGCATTAGTAGCGACTGAAATCGTAGCCCAGAGAATGGATGAATTAATGATGACACCTCCATACTCGGATTCCCAAGTCCTCATCAGATTAAGAGGAATGGTGGCATTATATGTTGGGGATTTATGTGTACCGGAGAAATGGGAGGGGGATGAGGAGTGGTTAGGGAAAGTTAGGGGTGGGGCGATGGAGGCGGATAGGAGGTTTTTGGGACGGCAGAGGGATTCGGAGGTTAGGAGGGGTAGGGAAAAGAGAGAGGATGAGAGGAAAAGGGCTAGGGGGTTATTTGGGAAGATTGGGGTCGAGTGGGACGATGGGGAGGATGGGGATGATGTGGATGATGGGGATGATGAGGAGGATAGGGAGGATGGGGAGGATGGGGAGGATGGGGAGGATGGGGAGGATGGGGAGGATGAGGAGGATAGGGAGGATGGGGAGGATGAGGAGGTCCATAGGGNGGATGGGGAGGATGGGGAGGATGGGGAGGATGGGGAGGATGGGGATGCCTAAATGCTAGATGTTAGATGTTGGGTATATATATATAGTCGATATATTTTAAACACAGTAACAGTAACTTAGATAGAGATAAATAAATGACTAAATAATGATTATTATTATTACGAAGTAGTAACATAAAAATTCCCTTACATAAGCATAATCCCATATTATTTGCGGTAAAATATTTAACAAAATACCATCTCCGTGCGGGAAAGAGATAAAAAAAAATCCTCACGTCCGATTCACCCCCCACTAAACCTAATTAGTAACTAATTCCCACTTAGCGCAATCACTTTGTGGGTAATTTCGGAAGCTGTCCTTTCTCACACACAACTCATAACTCATAACATAAAATCTTTTTCCTTGGGCCAAATACCAACTTCTTAACTTCTTCTCATTCTCATTTCTTCTTCTTTCTCAACATCAACACCATCTCCTCTCAATCTTTAGATCATCAATACCGTCAATATGAGCAACTTACCACCAAAGAAGGAGTCCGTCATGGGAGTGTAAGTTTCTCAAAGTTTCTCTTATCATTCTCTTGTTCTCTCTTTTTCGTGCTTCTTTTTCCTTGTGATTGTGGTATGGATATTGAAGATATTCGGAATTTCACATCAACAACCACATCAACATTGATCCAAAGATGATACAAACCTCAATTGGATTGTTACAATGGTATCAATATGATCATTAAGCCAAATAAATATTCTCAAAGCTTTCGTGGTTGATCAATGGCATTCCGATTAAGAAATTTCATTTGGCCCCGAGTTCGTTACAAATCTTCTTGTCAACGATGATACTGACAATATTCTGATAGTCCTCCTTTCATCATTGACTTCTTGAGTACGTCCATCCCTATATGTCAAATTCGATAAATATTACAATCTTTTTCGATTAGAATTCGAAATAGTGATGGATTTTGAAGGATTTTTATATATATTGCAGGATACTGATTTGTGCGATAGTGGGTGGTGTCTCCGCTGCCGTCTCCAAGACCGCTGCTGCTCCCATCGAGCGTGTCAAGCTCTTGATCCAAAACCAGGTATGTTTATATTGGAGATTTCTCATTCAAGCCATCCTTTCGGGTACCTTGATCTGGACATGCATATGTTCAGATTGAAGTAACGCATATTTTCCATTTCTTCCGATATCTCGTATCTAAAAGATTTGGAAAATCATTACCCCGGCAATATTCACATCCCACCTTCTAAATTACATCTACTAATTCAATTGTTTCACAGGATGAGATGTTGAAGACTGGCCGTCTCGACCGTAAATACGATGGTATCGCTGAGTGCTTCAAGCGTACCACCGCACAAGAAGGTGTCGCCTCCTTATGGAGAGGTAACACTGCCAACGTTATCCGTTATTTCCCTACACAAGCCTTGAACTTCGCTTTCCGTGATACCTACAAGTCGATGTTCAACTTCAAGAAGGACCGTGATGGATATGCTAAGTGGATGGCCGGTAACTTGGCTTCCGGTGGTGTAAGTGTTATCTTGAAAGAAAATCCTTCACCAAGTAAATACTAACATTTTCAAAGGCTGCTGGTGCCACTTCCCTCCTCTTCGTCTACTCCCTCGATTACGCCCGTACCCGTCTTGCCAACGATAACAAGAACGCCAAGACCGGTGGTGACCGTCAATTCAACGGTTTGGTCGATGTTTACAAGAAGACCCTCGCTTCCGATGGTATTGCCGGTCTTTACCGTGGTTTCGGTCCTTCCGTTGCTGGTATCGTCGTTTACCGTGGTCTCTACTTCGGTATGTACGACTCCATCAAGCCAGTCCTCCTTGTTGGACCTCTCGAGGGTAACTTCCTTGCTTCCTTCTTGCTCGGATGGACTGTCACCACTGGTGCCGGTATCGCTTCTTACCCATTGGATACCATCCGTCGTCGTATGATGATGACCTCTGGTGAGGCCGTCAAGTACAAGTCTTCCTTGGATGCTGGTCGTCAAATCATCGCCAAGGAGGGATTCAAGTCTCTCTTCAAGGGTGCTGGTGCCAACATTCTCCGTGGTGTTGCAGGTGCTGGTGTCTTGTCCATCTACGATCAAATGCAAGTCTTGATGTTCGGAAAGGCATTCAAGTAAATCTATGTAGAATGGATCAGGGGTGGTTGATGAGTGGTCGTTGATGATAATGCGAAATGGGCGCTGGGGTTGGTCGTGGTTGAAGCGGCAAGGTTGAAGTTGTACAGACATCCATTGCCATGGTGTTGGAGCAACTTGCAGTGATAGTTTGGAAAAGAAAAAAAACAAACTAGTCGCTGCTGTACTTTATTACCTAAGCAATTTCCCTGTTCCCTTTTGATCTTGTCGTCTTTGAGATTTGGGTCTGGTCTTCTGGTCTCATTTGCTTCGGTATCGAAAATTTCTTTTGCATGCTTGACTTGATATTTAAATAGATTGTGAAGATTGATGGATGGGATGGTGGTGGAGTGGTAAGGTGTTAAAAGAATACGATATTATAAAAATATTCGGCTGTCTATCTTGTACATTGTGACATTATGTTTGTATGTGTGTGTGTGTGTGTTTATATAATGGGGTGTTTTGACGTGAATTATGTTGCTCGACGATGTGAAGGGACGTGATGTGAAATGACGTGTTGTGACGTGTTGTGATGTATTGTGATGTGTTGTGATGTATTGTGATGTATTGTGATGTATTGTGATGTGATGTTATATGATAAAAAGCCGTATCGTATTGTAGTGCAAGTAATAAGTGTAAGAGGGAGGTATTTTGGATGATGGATTTTGAAATCTGGGATTTTGAAGTCTGGGATTTTGAAGTTTGGGGATCTTGAAGTCTGGGATTTTGAAGTTTTGAAGTTGGGTTTTATATTAGAGATATAGGCTTTAGAAACTTCAAGAAAGTCTTGGTAGGGTATGGGTATTGAGGGATTAGGAGTGGGAGATTGGGAGTGGGAGATTGGGATTGGGAGTGGGAGATTGGGAGATTGGGAGATTGGGAGTGGGAGATTGGGATTGGGAGTGGGAGATTGGGAGATTGGGAGATTG
>NGKJ01000013.1:190077-202126 GCA_002162495.1 Myriosclerotinia curreyana
GGGGGGGGTGTTCACTCAAATCACCAGCTCTCTACGTGTAGGTGTATACACATGTCGATTGGCATTGGTTATTGGCAATGTGACAGCGATTGGAGTGGCTAATAACGAAAGTCTTCGCACAGAGTATGACTGGGTGAAATCTTTCAATTCTTAAAACCAGATGTGACAACGAGGCTAATGTTTAAGATGGTGTTGAGTGATGCAAGAGGACCTTAGACTGAGTAGACTTGGACGACAGGGCTGAATGTTCCAAAATAGCTTCAGAACTCCATAGATCAAGGTCTCGAACACTTTATTGCGGGGAGGTTGTCCACAAACATATCTTTTTTCACGGATATTTCTAGTTGATGGTTCATGGCGAACGACTGGCCATGGTGGAAGTAATTTTGTATATCGTAGGTGTATTTTGGATTCAGCCATTTCTGATAGTCACGAAAATACTAATTCATTGAGACAGTACATATTGCCTAGAAAGATGAAAAAGCTTCTGGTCCACAGCTAGGACTGATGAACTCTTATAGCTTTAACGGGATTGCCAAATTAAAAATGACATGTGAATAGGAGGAAGCTCTTCCCACCGTGAATCGACAACAACAATTGAGCTCGAAAAAAACATAAAAAAATAGCGACCAAAATTTTCAGCACAACTTTTTACGGCCTGCAATAATGAGAAGGCGGATTGTCATATGCTTTGCTCCATGATTGCTTAATCTGCCTTCGTGCTGCGGATAATTCTATTGATAGATAAAGTAGTAAAGCCTCAACTATGAGACATGAGACATGAGACATCGGACATCAGACAATTGACGCCATACCCTTACTGCGAGACCCAGAAATGATAAAAGTAAAGTCCCATTTTATCCGACGACGATAATTAACGCATTGGGATCGCTACTAGACGTCATCTGCATTGGCCTCTAAAGTAACCACGAAGAAACTGTCAAGGCCTCAACTAAAGGGTCAAGATAGGGTCAAGATGAAGATATACTCTCGAGTACCGCAGGTTGATTGTCTTCATAATGTCCCTTTCATGACAATATCTCCAGAATTTCTAGAAGATATCTAGCTCTAGATCAAAGAGGAAGAGGAAGAGGAAGAGATGACCTAGATGACCTCATCACATCTTGTGGAAACAATCAACACGTGTAGAAAGGATCATTACTCGGTTTGAAGGATTCCGGTTTCCCGATATTTTTATCGAAAAAAAAAGAAATGAGGCATCAACATCAACAACCTAAGGCCACCAAAAAAAAATCAAGTCCGAAAGGTTCCGATACATTATTTTTTTAGCGTCAAAAGTTTTAATCAAGAATAATATAATAATAATATTATTATTCCATTATTCAATTGACCTTGACCACCTTATCTCCTCTAACTCTCCACCCCCCAACGAGATATATTTTTCTGTCTTTACCTTCTCCCTAGTAGAAGAAGTCAGAAATTCCCTAATAATCCATCCAAACTCTCCTCTCAATCCTTTTTTGTTATACATAATCAATCAAACATGGTTGGCTCTACAGGATCAACAAAGGTGGACGCAGTCGTCCAACAGGTCGCTGCTAACACCCCAGAGAAGCTCGGCGGATTCGCACTTTACTCCAGATTTGCTTTGGCCGGTGCTGTCTGCTGTTCAGTTACTCACGGTGGTCTTACTCCCGTTGATGTGTACGTATTGGAATTTCTATCGAATTATGCGCAAATTTAAAGGTTCCCGTCTTCTATGGACCTACAGCGCAAGATAACGAAATAATGTTATACTAACTTCAAATTTTCTTCATAGCGTCAAGACCAGAATTCAACTCGACCCCGTCACATACAACAGAGGACTCATTGGTGGATTCAGACAAGTTATTGCAAAGGAGGGTGCTGGTGCTCTCTTGACCGGTGCTGGACCAACTTTCGCTGGTTACTTCCTTCAAGGCGCATTCAAATTCGGAGGTTATGAATTGTTCAAGCAACAAGCCATTAACTTGATCGGTTATGAAAATGCCGTCAACAACAAGACCGCTGTCTACTTGGCTTCATCCGCTACCGCCGAGTTCTTCGCAGATATCGCTCTTTGCCCCCTTGAGGCTACCCGTATTCGTTTGGTTTCTGACCCAACATATGCCAACGGTCTCGTTGGTGGTTTCTCCAAGATGTTGAAGAATGAGGGTGTCGGCGCTTTCTACGCTGGTTTCGGTCCAATCTTGTTCAAGCAGTAAGTTTGAGTGATGTCAAATTATGTCCTAACGATGTGCTAATATCTCCAAAAAGAGTTCCATATACCATGGCCAAGTTCGTCGTTTTCGAGAAGGTGGTTGAGGCTATCTACGCCAAGGTCGATAAATCCCAGTGCTCTGACGGAAAGCAAACCGCCATTAACTTGGGATCTGGTCTCATTGCTGGTATGGCCGCTGCTGTCGTTTCACAACCAGCCGATACCATGTTGTCAAAGATCAACAAGACCAAGGGTGCTCCAGGAGAGGGAACCACTTCCCGATTGATTAAGATTGCTGGCGAGCTTGGTTTCAGAGGTTCATACACCGGTATCGGTGCTCGTCTTGCTATGGTCGGTGCCATTACTGCTGGTAAGTAGCTCCATTTTGCATCTTTTGTTATGGCTAAACTAACATGTTTTACAGGTCAATTCGCAATCTACGGTGATATCAAGAAGGCATTGGGAGCCACTGGTGGTGTAGATCTGGCTGTCAAATAAGCGATTGTACAAAAGCAGTTGTTTGTGAAAAGGGTGCGGGATCGTCGGGCCTTCGTTTAGCGAACCCGGGTTTATATGCATGCATTTGTTTCTTCCAGCAGGCTTTTCCTCCTCGTCTCTCAAAAATCCTCCCGTCTGCCTTTGGAGAAAAAAGAATAGAGTAGATGGCACGACTGGAACTTTAGAAGAGGGCAGGTAGGGGAGGGAATGCTTTTCATGGCGTCTGTCTGTATAATAGAGACCTCTCTCCAATAGAATAGATGACAATTGGATGTGGTTTATGTTGAAAGACTTTTGGGAATTGGAGATTGAGGGTGAAAGTGAAAGTGGGACCCGAGTTGATGAGTTTGTGAGTTTGTGCGTTGAAGTTCCATACCTACTATTTGATCCAATAGTCATTGCGCCGACTTGAGTAGGCGTTGTTATGTTATGGTATTGTCTGGGTGAAATGAGAAGTCTTGTTGATTTACTTGGAATTAGATTCTTTTGCTTTGGAATTAGATTTCTTTACTTTCGAATTAGATTCCTCTTCCTTGAAAATAGATTCTTTTGCTTTAAAATCAAATTCCAATCAAATCACAGTAATAACTCAATCATGATCCATCCATCCATCCATCCATCCATCCATCCATCCATCCATCTACCTCGAGGTGAATACTGGACGTATGTATCACCTGCACCACCTGTACAAAGCTTGTTCGCACAATGCAATATCTCAAGTAACATAATCGTTATAATCGTTATAACCGGCTGCTGGCTGCTGGCTGCAGTTGTTGTGAAAAAGTTATATATATATATATCACTAAGAGTTGGATGGGTTTATAAATGTATGGACCTGGAGAAGTATGAATCTGGAGAAGTATGAATTTGGAGAAGTATGAATCTGGAGAAGTATGAATCTGGAGAAGTATGGATCTGGAGAAGTATGGATCTGGAGAAGTATGAATCTGGAGAAGTATGAATCTATGGTGAAGACTCCAGGACGCCAGGACGCCAGAACTCTGGGATGGAGGTTGGTGTTATGGCTATGAGGTGGTGGATATGAGTGCATCACTATGAGGAGGTGGATACGAGTACATCACTATGAGGAGGTGGATATACGATCAAAGGTTTTTGAGATTGGGGGAGGGGAGTGGAAATATGAAGGACGATTTATGAAGGAAGATGTACCTACCTGGGTGGTGTATATTTTCATGGGCTGGGCTGGATTGCTAGGTGGGAAGTTCTGTTGCGTGGGGAGGGGTTTAAGGGGGGAGGGAGTTGTATCGAGTTGTATCTAGTTCTAATTATACTTAGGGTTCTTTTGCTCTTCCGCTTCTACCTTTGTGGGTCTTTTACTACTGTATACTGGGGGGTTATTGGTTGAATAAAAGAGGTTTTTGTTGCGGGGTTGAGTGAGATGTTAGAAAGGAGAGGAGAGAGGAGAGAAAGGAAAAAGGAGAGGAGAGAGGAGAGGAGGGGATCTGGGGATGACAAGGTATAATGACTATCAGACTTCCAAGATATTCTCATTCCCAATATCAAATCCTTAATCTAACGATTCACTAGGATATTATTCAAGGCTCTTCATTTTAGGCCATCAAGGACTGTATCAAATTGTGATGTACAACCAAACTTTTCTATATCTTATTCCAGTATGAGGTTTGGGATATTGCGTCTTTTTGGGTGACAATGTTTGGTGTTTGGGGAGGATAGGTTAGTTGGAAAGGAAAGATCATCACATAACACCCCTCACTTACCTTCTTTGGGTAAGTAGGAAACCATATACTGGAGCTCTCAAGTTTTGCAAGCTTTTGCTGACGCTCGGTTGGATATGATAATATTACTCTGGAAGGACTGACTGATTTGGAGATGGATTATGAGAAGCTCAGAGGAATGTTTCAGAATGTTGATACGATATGGAGGGGGGGGAAGATGTCTTGCATTTGCCGATGATGGCTTTGAAGTGTGATATGGAGACTGCAATTCAGTTCTTCAAAGGAAAGAGCAGTGATTGGATATATGTAAAAAGTCTATTATACGATGCTTCCTTCTCCTAGATGATCATACCTATCACCGTTGTCATACAGAACAAGCACCCTATTACAGTAAGTGTACGAGTATCTGCAGTTACTTACAGTAGATACTTACTGCATATGCATGATGAAAAGGTAATGTGATACACGATCAGTTGTTGAAGATATACCCCGCTCCTCATAATGGCGGGTCTCAAATGTTGCCATGTGTCGTACAATCTTTGGATATATTGATTCCATTTTCCATTTTGATGGAGAAGCCAAACTGTTTGTTGAAACTTGACAGATATCTTGGCAGGGGGAGATGGTTTTAATGGTTTGAGGATGACGCAGATTAGTATATTTAGTATATTATTAGTAATATATCTCCACTCATTTACTATATTATAATTGGATCGGATATTTTATTTTATGTTTCATTATCTTAATTAACCAATTATATTTCATTATTTAGATAAATGTTGTGGAACGAACTAAGCTTTTCTGCCAAGGTTCTTAGAACAGCTAGAACAGCAATAACAGAACAGCACAGACATGCCTTCAACATCCTTGAAGAGAGGGGCACTGTAACCCTCCCGAGGTCATCAAATGCTACTCTTGATCAAGATCAATAAACCCCCACTACTCGAGTTATATAGTATCTAGATATATTATTATTATTCACTACTACCAGTGAGAAAACGTACTCAAGTATAAAGATCATTGATTAATCTCATTAATCTTATTAATCTCCTCGATCTCTTCTTCCTCTTCCTCTTCCTCTTCCTCTTCCTCTTCCTCTTCCTCTTCCTCTTCCTCTTCCTCTTCCTCTTCCTTTTCTTCGTCTTCTTCTTCTTTCCTTTCCCCATCCTTACAATTATCCAACAACTACAACAACTACTACGACTACAACCGCAATCATGGTTCATCTATCTCAAATCCCTACCGATCAAACAAAAGATGCTCCTCTTGTTGAAGGTCTCAAAAAGCTTACAATGGCTGCTTCAAGTGATAAAGATACATTCACAACCAGTGTTTATGGTTCCAAGTTCGCTGCTGAGGATCTTCCAAAACATGAGATGGTTAGTTTTGGAAGAAATCAAAGAATTTGACCTGGGACAATTGTACTGATGCCCCCCCGCCAGCCTGAAAATGAGATGCCCAAGGAGGTTGCTTATCGTATGATCAAAGATGATCTCTCTCTTGATGGAAACCCAATGCTTAAGTAGGTTCTTCTCCCAGTCATTATGTTGCACAAACTGACCATTTGTTCACAGCTTGGCTTCCTTCGTGACAACTTATATGGTATGTACGATTTTCAAAAGAAATAGGATTGGATTCATGGGGAATTTTCCCCCGCATACCACCACTTTTCCTCCACCTCATTTCAAAATTCAATGACCAATCAATCTTGCGTTAATTGTACATTGCAATCAAATCTTTCAATGCTGATAATAAGCAGGAAAAAGAAGTTGAAGATCTTATGACTGAAAGGTTCGTAATTGGTTCACAATTTAATACTGCTTCCGCTAACCCCCTTTTTCTAGTTTCTCAAAGAATTTCATCGACTACGAAGAATACCCTCAGTCTGCAGATATCCAAAATCGATGTGTTTCTATGATCGGTCGTCTATTCAATGCTCCTGCAAATGAACAAGGGGATGCTGCTATTGGTACCTCCACTGTTGGCTCCTCCGAAGCTATCATGTTGGCAGTTTTGGCTATGAAGAAACGCTGGAAGAATGCTCGAATCGCCGCCGGAAAATCCACCGATAATCCAAATATTGTCATGTCATCAGCCGTTCAAGTCTGTTGGGAGAAGGCTGCAAGATATTTCGAAGTCGAGGAGAAATACGTTTACTGCACTACGGAGAGATATGTTATTGATCCTGAGGAGACAGTTAACTTGGTTGATGAAAATACCATTGGTATCTGCGTGATCTTAGGGACTACATACACGTAAGTCCATTTTCACTCAAGTCTTTGTTTCTAATACCCCAACTCTATTCTTCCAATCCAATTCCATATTTTTCTTGGAAATTTTTTCATAATAGACAATTACTGACTCCCCGATCTTGCAGTGGAGAGGTTCGTCTAGTTCAAGCTGATGCCTCATCCCTTTCCAAATACTATTTTGATGGGCAATGCTGACCATCATGATGTAGTATGAGGATGCTAAGGCTGTCAACGATCTTTTGATTGAGAAGAACATTGATACTGTTATTCACATTGACGCAGCGTCGGGCGGCTTTGTTGCACCATTTGTCGTGAGTAGAGAATGGTATTAAAAATTGAGCTCTTTATCTAACGATAGGGGTCAGGTTCCAGATTTGGAGTGGGATTTCAGATTAGAGAAGGTTGTTTCAATTAACACCAGTGGTCACAAGTATGTTTGAGCGTTCCGTGCTACTTGGTTCATGGCTAACATAAGTTCTAGGTATGGTCTTGTTTACCCAGGTATGTATAGCAATCTCAATTCAGAGGGTGCGATGAATCACCTTGAGCCTCGTTAACTAGATATTGCAGGTGTTGGTTGGATCGTTTGGAGAGCACCCGAATATCTTCCCAAGGAATTGGTATTCAACATCAACTACCTTGGTGCTGATCAAGCTTCTTTCACTCTTAACTTCTCCAAGGGTGCTTCTCAAGTCATCGGTCAATACTATCAACTCATCCGCCTCGGTAAGAGTGGTTACCGTGCCATAATGAGCAATTTAACTAGAACCGCCGACTACCTGTCGGATTCTCTCGAGCAACTTGGATTCATCATCATGTCTCAAAAGCATGGCCAAGGTCTCCCACTCGTTGCGTTCCGCATCGACCCTGAATCCGATAAACACTACGATGAATTCGCACTCGCTCATCAACTCCGACAAAGGTCATGGGTTGTTCCAGCATACACCATGGCACCCAAGACTGAGAACCTCAAGATGTTGCGTGTTGTTGTCCGTGAGGATTTCAGCAAATCTAGATGTGATCAATTGTTGAATGATATCAAGTTGTGCTGCAGTGTTTTGGATGAAATGGATAAGGAATCTATCAGAAAGAATGAGGAATATATTAAGATGCATTCTACTCATGTTGGAAAGAGCAAGCATAATCATCCTCATTACAGGAAAGAGAAACACAGCTTACAGGGAAAGTCTGGAAAGACTCATGCTATCTGTTAATGTGACGGATTTTGGGCAAGGAATATTTAGGAATGAATGATAAAAGATATGAATGAAATGATCAATGGTTGGGATATAAATTTGGGACGATGAATTTACATTTTTGATGAATTGATGAAGTTAGTTTGCCCTTTTAAAGAAAAAGGAGACATTCATAAATTTTGAGTTAGACAGATAGCATTATCCAAATATATATATGCTCTCTCTGCCTCTGCTCTCTCTACCGGCGGCGAGTCGTATATTTAGATCTAAAGATCTACTTATCCATCTTGGCTGAGCTATTAATATTTATCAGTGACACTTTGACAACTTCGTAACCACTTATAATACCCAGAATTCGGTATTGATCGGCATATAGGAATACTAATTTTGTAATCAACCCTGCATTTTTGTATCCACTACTTGCGAAAAACAATCGAGAAACGGGAATTTTGCTTCATCTTGGATTTGGTGTTCGAAGGGTCGGCGTTTCCTTGGGATACCTAAGATTAGTCTTTTTATTCCCAACCTAAGAAATTCGACTCCCCAAGAAAGTTTTGAGACTTTTTGTGACGAGGGAGCGATTAATAGCTTGGGATAAGGTTAAAGTATCGGTAGAGGAAAAATTAAAAAGATACTTAAGAAGATCGAGAAGTTGGGCGACGGCTCAGAAGAATAATAAGGCGAGAAGACGGGCCGGCACGAACCAAGGAGACGAACCAAATCGCGACCGAGACCTGAGGGGACGAAACCAACAGACGAAAAAATAAGAGAATAACAGATGATATGAATGGGGATTCAGACTTGACTTCGCTCGAGGTTTGCGCGAAGTGAAGTGTTAAATATATAGAACGGTGTTGGAGGGAAAGGGTTGGCAGGAAGCTTTTCCAGTTCGCGGGAAAAAGAGAGGTGCAGAGTGGATATGAGCGCAGGAGGTGGAGGAGGAGGCACTGGGGGAGGAATGCTCCAGAAACAGATTCGTTTCGTGAATAACGAGGGACACCCGCCCGCGAAGAGAAGGAGGGTTAATGCTGCGTATGAATACTCCTTGGGGGTGAAAGAATAAGGGGTATCTTGCAGAGAATGACAGCTAACCTCCAATGCGGAATGTAGATGCGGAACCTGCAGAAAAAGAAAAACGAGATGCGACGGTAAACGCCCGCTTTGTTCAACATGTACGGATAATGGGCATGAATGTATGGGGTATACGGAGGGCTCGGATGGGGCTGCGGTCGCAATAAAGAAGGAGGTGAGGAGTACGGATGGTGGGGATGGGGATGCGGATGCGGATGAGGGGGATTATACAAATACAAATATGAGGAGGCATGGTCCATTTAGAGAGAATTCAAGAGATTCAGTACCGCAACAATATCAACACAGGCCAGCTATTGCAACTTCAAAGACGAGGGCTACTGAGGCAGACCATTTGTATATGATGAGAGATGCGCCGAGAAAGAAGGGAAGTGAGGATATGGGAAACAATCGGCCTGGGAATCGGAGGGTTGATTATAGAGACGCTGCTCTGTTTCCGGACGATGGCCCCAGTGCTCTAGAGAGGGAGCAAGCGCTGCTCAGTGAAACCACCGTTACTGAGAGCCATCGAGTACCATACTTTAGGTATTTTGGTCCAACAGCCATTGTACCTGGATTCAAACAAATGGTTGTTTCTGTTCGGGAACAGAAGAGAAGTATGGGTGCCCCTTCTTCTTCTTCTCTAACATTGTCACCTGTATCTGCAAAGCATTCAAATGGAGGTTCTGTGCATGGAACCCCATCTCAAGCAGGTACCGAACCAAGATCTGCAATTGACATGCCACTCTACGATCCTAATGATCTATTGCCGGTCAATAGACTAATAATCCATCTTGTGGAAGTTTTCTTTGCTCACTTGGGTTGTAATTACCCCTTTCTATCGAAAAGACAAGAAAACTTCAAACGATTGGTGGAAGAAAAGAAAATCGAACCAATTCTTGTTGATGCGGTTTGCGCATTAGCAGCTCGGTTTTCGGATCATCCTCTTCTCACCTTCTCACATGAATCTCCACATCCGAAATCGGAATACGGACAAGTATTTGCCCAACGAGCCAAAGCAGCTGTGGTGGATACGTTTCCTTGTCCGACGGTTGGAGCAGTACAGGCTTGTTTATTGCTGGCTTATGAAGGATTTGGTGCGAATCAAGATAGTGCGTTATGGATGTATCTTGGGTGTTCCATACGTATGGCTGTGGATCTTGGATTGCAGAAATTAGATGGTGTTAAACATCAAGGGCAGAAAGATCCTGGATATCATAGGTCATCGACAAATGAAGGGGAATCTAGCGAACCAGCGCCTACCATTTCCGCCGAAGAGAAGAAGGAAATTGAGGAAGAAAGAATCGACACTCTCTGGGCAGTCCTCATGCTCGATCGAGTCATCTCTTCCGGGACCGGAAGACCCGTAAGTCTCAAAGATGAAGATCTCGAATTGACACTCCCTTCTGTTTCCAATAATACAGAAGAAGCATGGCCGGATCCTTTTCCGGCACTTATCAGAATTATACATTTGTATGGACGAGTTTGCGATCTGTTAAATCGGATAAGGGGTGTGGATGATGTTACGCAGGGACTAATACGACAGCTCTCTGGAATGGAAAGGGATCTAACGATGCTTTATCAGAGTTTGGATGCTAGGTTGGGGTTTACGGCGAGTAATTTTCAGCATTATGTTAAGAGTGGGGAGGGAACTAATTTTATACTTGTGAGTGACCTTCATGCCTTTCGAGATATATGGAATTGTGCTAATTGAGATCAAGGTTCATTTTTGGTTCCATACTTTAATCATGCTACTTCATCAACCAACTTTAATGCATTCATTCGAAGGACAAGTTTTACAATTGCTTCCTCATAGTCGCGAACTCAGCATGTCATCTGCTAAAACCATTGCTGATATTCTGGCTTTTGCTGAGCTCATTGATCCGAGATCCTTCATTGGAAATCCGTTTACTTGTCAACCGATATATATCGCTGGATGTGCATTTCTCAAAGAGATTGCACTGCATACTTCCCAGCCATCTTCCAGAGATGCTAGTCCTCGACATAGCCCGGCCGGTCCATCAGATACAGTAGAATCAAGCGGGAATCAAGCTCATCAAGGAAATCAAAAGCAAAAGCACTCTTTACTTGCTGCTGCCGCGAACCAAAACTATCAACGATGTCACAAAGCCTTACAACACATAGAATCATATTGGGCTGGAACACGGTATATTCGAGTGGCTATGGAACAGAAGCAGAGTGGAATAGATCCACAAGAAGTCGAAACCTACACTGCAGAAGAATATACCGAGGCCACTAAACCAAGACATGAAATGATACCCAATTGGAGAAGAAAATTTTCTGGCAACTCCCCAGGCCGATTTCCAGAATTTGTTCGTTCGCCTATGATGGAAGCATTACCTGGATCTCCAGCAATCGATCTAGCACAAGCTATTGGATGGTCACTTACCGGAACGACAAATTCTCCGAGCTCAAATTTGACGTTTATGTATCAAAACCAAAGCGTAGCAGAGCATTTGGAGATGAGAGCTCAACCTAGAGAATATGGACAGGGAAACATGATCTATGATCCTATTCGACAAAGTCTTCCAGAAAACATGGCAGGAGGAACATCAACCAGTGGAAGATTCGATCGATACACATCTCGTTCGAATCAAATGCCTCCTCCTGCACCAAAATACATGCAGGGAACGAACGCAGATGCAACGGCGACTGCTGATGCGGAAATGCTACTGGGGCTGGGTGCGAGTGGGTCACCATATGCGACGCCGGGGAGTAGCTCACATCATTCCTTTGATCCGGGGCCGCGCCATACTCTCTCGCCGAGACCGGGGAGTGCGAGTACGGCGGGTGGTGGGGGGTTTGATTTCCATCATCATACGGCATCGGGACACGGAGCACACATTTACAACAATCAGCATCATAATCACAGTAATAGCAATAGCAATAGCCATAGCAACAGTAATGGATTACCGGGAACCGGACAGGGCATCAACAGTGGGAATGGATACGGCGCACACACGAATGGATACATGGGGATGGGACTCGGCGCCAATGTGGTCGGCGATATGATGATGGAGAGTCAGGATATTGATATGAGGGGCTTGGGTGAGGATATGATGCCCTGGTTGGAGTATTTGCCGCAGGATATGTTGAGGTTTTATGATGGGGGGGCTG
>NGKJ01000013.1:206977-228315 GCA_002162495.1 Myriosclerotinia curreyana
ATCTCCCCAATCCCCATCATCACCACTACCACCTTCCCGACCTCTTCCTACAACAACCCAATCTACACCACTCCTCCCAACCATGCCCCACGATACCCGCGCAGGCCTCCCTCCCGGATTCTACGAATACCACACCATTCGCGGAACCAGCATCCTACCCATCGCATCTCAGTCTCAACACCACCAATCACATCATCCATCCAACCACAATCCCCACTCCCCAGCCTCATCCCGTTCCTCTCCTCGAAACATCTGTCGATCTTCCTGTGGCATAAAAACGAGTTTGTTATGTACATATCTTTTATTCACATGCTCGCTTATCTGGCTCTTGTGGATGTCCTGGGATGTCATTGTTTCAGGGGAAAGCGGACATGGTCTTGTGGGTTCTTTTGTTGGGGAGGGAGAGGAGAACGGTTTTCAAAATGCTGCGGATATACCGGTTGTTCGATCAGTCGTCCCCGCCGATATTTTGGGCAATCCAAATATCTTACCAATCGTCACACCTTCACCCTCGGATCTTGATTCTAAGTCTAATTCTAATTCCGACCCCGACTCCAATCTCCTCATCAACACTAACACTAACACTAACACCAACACCAAAGAAAAAAGAACCGAAAATAATCACAACGCTTTCCCCTCCATCCAATCTCCAGCAAACACAACCAGACCTCCTCAAGAAGTATACAGTGCCAACAAAAAGAAAACATCATTCATCAAAACCTGCCGTTGTGTGATCGCTAGTATATCGGGGTTGATGCTTATATTATTTACTATTGGACTCTTGGCAGATACCATTAACTGGAGCTTCCACTGGACCTTCAGGCGGGAGAGAGAAGGGGAAGGGGTTTCGCGTGGGGGAAAGGGGCAAAATTTGGAGCTGGAGCTGGAAGAGGTTTGAGTTTGAGTTTGGGTTTGAGAGATTGGGATTTGAGTTAGGGATTGGGAATTTGGGATTTGCAGCAGAATGTGTCTGGGGTTGTGATGTATGATCGCAGTGAATTTGAGTTTGGGGGGTAGGAAATATTTATCTTTCGGTTTATTGTATCCGCGGAAAAGGTATGAAGAATCAACTATGGCAACGTCTGGTATACATACGGCTTTGGGGGGAAATATCTGCGGAGTTCAACTTTTTGTGGAGGCCGGTTTGGGCTTTAGAAGTTTGGCTATTTCTTTTTTCTAAGTAGTGAGTGGGATCCCACCACTTTCATTCGATGATTTCTGCGATAAATATAATTCACAATAATCTTGCACTATCTTGTCTTCATAAAATGATGCTGATGAGGTGATTGAATGGGCAAAATATTAATCATAGTTGATCATTCGTTCGTCGGGCTTATTCACAATATTAGATCCACTGGGAATCTCAAATATTAAAGACTTCATTTCATAAACAACTACCTGTCGGTTTCTGATTCTGCACCGGAAGTACTCTGTATCCCAAACATAGCCTATAGCCCATAGCCCATAGCCCATAGTCCATGCTCTCAAAGCGTAAACACGATGCTGGATATCTAAACCTTGGGTATATGATAAGACGGTACAAGCTCAGCCTTCTTGTCTTTCGTCTGGAAGATGTCCGTTTCAAAAATTTCCTTCTAAATAACTCCAACATTCCAAATGCAAATCCGGATATCACTATTGACTCCAATGTGAATCTTGATGGTATCAATAGCTTTTCGGCTTCTTTCATTTCGTTCATGTCTTATGTGTTGGATAAATCGATCTATGGGGTCACGGTTAGTCAAGTGGTTTCAATGAGTGAATGCAACCCAATGATTCAATATGACTCAATGAAATATAACATTCCGTATCCTTACACCCTCCCCATCCATTGCAACAAGCTTTGCTCAACGCCAAGCTTTTCTTTGACACAAAATCTCTGTCTCAAATCTGCTCTTCTAAACCTCAACCACCATCTGAAACTTCACCTCGCCTCCCTTCCCTTTCTCACTTTTCTGAAGGTTTCTCTGTGGGCGTTGGGTTCCAGTGATAGTTCCTCGCGTCCAAATCCCTCATGATGATCAAATGACTTGTTTTCTCTACAGCCACAACAGCCTTCTCTGCTAATGCTTTATCTTCAAATACTATGGCCAGAAGTTACAGCTAATGCTGCTCGCCTCTCCATACCCTCAAAGCCAGAATGAAACACCACTTATGAAAAGCAAGTTCCTCCAATGTTCTTCCCTGAGTCTCGGGATGAAAGAAATAGATCACAATAATTTGTTTCAATCCAAGTGGTCACACAGTACATGATGAGATATTCTGCCATGCCAATAGGGTATTCGATGGAGATACCACGGGAGCGCACAGAAAAAGTTCTACTAGGTAGGCTTTGGGGGAAGAGGGGGGAGTTGTTAGTAACTTGGTATCGCTCATGGTCTTTGTTCGAGGAAAATGAAATGAGCCTACCTAACTATGTTTCGGAACCTCCGACGAACCTCAGGGCGTTGAGTTTTTGGAACCTTTTTGTGTGGCATTTCTAAGTCATATTCTAAGTGTTTCTAGGGCGTCGAATTTCTGCAAGTTTGCGTGAACTTCCTAGTAAGTCATACGTATACTTCATTATCATTTACTTAGGAATTCATTCATTTGTGTATGAAAAAATGCAGCATGACATATTCAACACTTCAAAGCACAGACCACCCTCGTCAAAACCCACGATTTCATTAATTCTTCTACTGAAAGCGAATCTTAGGGCTTACCCTAATATTAACTAGATATTCGAGTAGTCTATATTGTTTCTATTCAACGATGTTTCTTTTTCTTTTATCTTTATAAGAATTAGAATGCCAAGAGATTTCATAGATTGATTTATAACCAATCGGATCGCTTAAATCGCATACCATTAAGCGAGGAACCCTTCTTTTGCTTACTAAATTCTGAACAGAAAAAATTACTGAAAGTCGAACTTGATTGGCCACTAAGCCACAACCTTCTTGGGCGACAGTTAGCCTCACTCTGATTTACCAGATCTCCCATTGTAGAGGCTTCATTTCCTGCGTCAAGTGACACGCGTGAACCAATGATAGCCTCATCTTACATCTTACCATGCGTATATGAATCAAATCTCAACTGCTTCTTTTCGACAACATGTGCTCAAGCCACAACGGGCTCTCATCTAGGTGATGTGAAGCATCTGTTGGATCTATCTTCTCTTCTCTTTCCATGCCGTCTGCATCCCACAATACCAAACGCGGTGTTGTGGCTATAGGTATCAACAAAGATTTCTTCTAGGGCGTTTCGCTAAGTGGACGGCTAAGAAATCGGTCTCCCCGCGAACTAAGAACTGTACATGATGGGTTCTAGAGCTACATGACTATTGTTATGTTGGTGGTAGCAGATCCACCTTCGTTTTGAATTTTGCGCCCAAAAATAATTCTTGCAAAACATATACAATTCTTTGTTACCCAGTCTAACATGCTGAGTATATCCTCACGAACTATCAAGATGAGAGATAGAATGACTTACGCCGGGACCAAGAGGCTTTTCAATATCGACAGTGAACATGTTGATATCAAACTGATCGAAAGGGTTCCCTGTTCCGTGTTTCATTTTCTTACTATCTTCCGGATGAACGTTGTTGGCGGGAGCTCAACTCAAGACGTAGACTGGCTCACGCCGGGAACAAGAGACTTTTCAATCTCGACAGTGAGCATGGTTGATATCAAAATGATCAAAAGTGTTCCGTGTTTCATTTCTTGCTACGTTCCGGATGAACATAGTTGACGGGGAAGTGACCACGAAGAATACATATTCATTTCTTTCTACATGCAGTGATGATGGAGCTACTCCGATGTTGTGAACAGGTGTTACATGGTCAGGACTAGATAGTGTCTAATAATTATGTGGTATTATCAAAACATCCATCAATCTGATAGTTCTTTTGTTGTGATAGCTTTTGAAATGATGTATAAATTCAATCCCATCTATCTTCATGTCAGAATGTATCGGAATACATGCTACTTATCTGTATACTATTACTTCCAACAGTATATACATATTCATGACAGCCTCCAATAGCACTTGCATTCCTCACTCAAACTCAAGTGTCCCTCCCAACTCCCTGATATCAAACGATGGCTTCAACCAATATCATCACGGTATCGCCTCAAACTCCAATCCAAATGCCCTCAATACTTTAGAGTTCTACCGGAAAGGAAACCAACACCTCCTTTCCCAACTACTCAAACTTGGGCACAGAATTCCGGATCATGCCCCCATTTTGAATGTCAGCACAGCTAACAAGGCCCATTTTCTTCTCTCTCGACCTGACTATACCGATGAAGACAAAATTTTAGAACACGAAGAGTGGTGGACAGAAATAAAAACCAAGGTTGAGAAAGCAAAGATGGAGTCTTACGTCCCCATTTTACTCAATTGCCCCTGGCCCTCTTTGAAGCCTGGGAAGGAACTGCTCTATCGCTTCCAATCCCAAAAGTCTCACTCGTATTATTCCCCTTAGACTGGTTTCTTGTGTTCCAATTCGAGAAACCACTGGATCTCGGATACACCCACTCCGTTCGAAAAATCCGGTGAGGCCTTCCAAGCGCATACCAGTGGAGGCGATACACCAAGTCCATACATATCGGCACACTCTTCTGTTGCTCGCATGATCAAGTACATAACATCTAGTCGCCAGTACGAAGAGGGGGGTCAAATCTTCATTATTTCCCTCCGCAAGCTTCAACAGCACGGTATTGCGGCTAAGCGTACCACTGACATGCTGAGAGAATTCCCGGGGTACAGAACACAATACGTGACGAAGTACGAAAACGGCGTCAACTATGTCACCGACAGTCATTTCTTAGTGGATAACTGGATACCGGCCGGGGCGATCGAGTGTGTTCTTTCTGTACGGAAATTTTTGATCATAGCGGAGAGTGAGGGGATTGCTGAAGAAAGAATCCGACGGAACAAAACTTGGGATAAGAGGTTGGAAGCCCAAGAAATTGGGCTTGATAGATGGACGATGCCAACTTTTAAAGAGGAGGGCGTGAAGGAAGAGGCTTCTGGGAAGGGTAAGGGCCCAGCAACTCAAGACAAGGGTAGCAGGGAAGACAAACTCCTCCCAAGATTTATAAAAACAAGTCAGGACGACATATCGATGCTCCGAAGTCTCGATCCCTTATCCTCATCTTCAAGTCCTCCTCTTCTCTACTCACCCCCTCCCAAAAGAACCCCAATGTTATGTTCTGGCGCCTCGATAATTGCACCACAGCTACCAAAATCTTTAAAACGCCCACGAGAACCCGAGGAAACGGATTCAAAATCGGTAAAGAGAAGAAATGATGGCTTGTGGATCATTCGACGACCAAAATAGCGTTTGACAATGTCGGTTTCTACTACTTGGTTATGGATATGGATTTTTTTGGATGCTTTTAAGATACCCCTTCATTCGGTTGCCATTACTTGGATATGAATTTTTTTATGCGTTTAAGATACCCCTTCATTCGGTTATTATCACTTGGATATAGAATTTTTCTTCCTTTTTTACATTCAAGATACCTCATCTTTCGGTTGATGTTATTACTTGGATATATATATATATATATGCTAGTATATATAAAGACATACATAAGAAATCCCTCTTTTTCGATTAACAAGATTCAATCCGGGAAAGACAGCGAGAATTCCATTGCAGGAAGAACAACGTAACGCTCTTCCCAAAATCCATCCTTCAGATCGTTTTTTCATATTTTGCCTACTAGACAGCTAGCTACGCCAAAGTCAAAACCTCTAGGAAATAGATACCCCTTGGGTCTCGAATACACAAGCTTTAAAATAAATCAATGAATGATACAAAGGAATTCTCTCTCCTACATCGGCTGAATACTGTTTCCCGTTTCCCGTTTCCCGTTTCCCGTTTCCTATTTCCCGACTACTAGGTATAGTATAAGATAATTATCCACTAATAATTATCTATGAAAAGAAATTCCAGTAGTAAGTATAGCTCCTCATTGTAGACATACCGGTACTAAGACCACAAGGCTTCCGGGAAACCCTATTTTCGATTCTACGGATGTTGAATACCTAGTATAAACTGCATTCCGTTTTGATGAACCCACCCGTTTTCACCAAACGTGAATTCAAGTTTAGAAAATGGTGGGTGGGAAAGCGTGAAGAGACAACCCAGCGCTCTTCAGCCTATGATCGTGTGTAACAAATAGATTGTTAAAAGAAAATATTGGGACATATTCGCCTAGAGCATTATTCGCGGCGCATTGCGATTGAACTCCTAGAAGCTACATGTGATATTGATAGTTGTGTATTGTACACACCCAAGAACTGCTTCAACAATCAGCTTACTTTTGTAAGCTAGATATAGAATACATCTACCCCAATTATCTAGCCAATAGCCTAGATATCACCTTCAGGAATAGTTCTCTTCTTCCTGCCCTTCTGCGCCTTCTCACACAGCGCCGGTTTCTCCCCCTTTGTCTCCCATCCTTTTTCTCTCTTAACATATCCAATCTTTGGGTATTTTCCGCCGTTTTCGAAGAATCCTGCAGGCGTGATAGACGTATTAGCCAAACCACTCATCTTTTCTTCACCCCCATTCCCCCTCCTCTTCCCCAACTACCCAAAACCCACAGAAGCAAAAAAAAAAACTCACCAATCCAATGACTCAACGCCCCCTCAACCCCCTTCTTCGCCTCCCTCTTCTCCCTCTCCCTCAATTTCTTCATACCCCCCTTCCCAATCTTCGCCACAATCTGAGCATCAATAACCTCATCATCAATCGGCAAAAACATTTCCTCCACCCCCCTCATATCCGGCGTGCGATCCTCGTCAAAACAGCCTGTAACAAAGCCACGCGTCGCATCGACGCCTGCGAAAAAGTGATAGCTGCCTCCTGGGCCATAGTGGCGGCGGCCAGCGGTAACGTCGTAGATTGTGCCGTTCAATGCGAGGTATATTGGGAGTTCGGGGTTGGTGCCATCGTAGCGGGGGAGGTCGGCGTCGGTGAGTTGGGTTGGTCCGTTCTGGATGGGTTGGTCTTAGCTATTGATACCATCGACAAATAGCAGAAAAGAAACAACAAAAGACATACCCAATAAGCCTGAATGACCTCCACCCGACTCCAATTCGGTCTCTTCAACCCCCAAACATAGCTCTCCCTCGTAACCACATAGCTCAACCCACAACTAGCAATGATAATGAACACCAATGATCTCAACAGATCCACCAATGAAAACGGTGCGGAATCCTCGTCAGCAGAAAGCTTATTGAGAGATTTCTTAGCTTTCTTTTCAGCAGCTGGTGAAGATGAGGTTATGTTTGTAGTTGTTTTGGTAAGAAGAGAATCGTCGGAAGTTTCCTTTCGGCGTTCACGAAGCTTATTTGTATCTGCCATTTTGAATAACAAACAAGGTTGTTTGATGGATGAGAAGAGAATATGAATTGGGAATAGATTTAAAGGAAGAAGATTGATATGTGGCAGCTTCGTTCGAAATAAATTGGATATGGGGAAGTTACGGGTCTGTATACAGTAATTAGACCTTGTGGAATTAGGCTCAGTCGCGCGTCGCAAATGGGGTTGTCGTGATTGGATTGGATTTGATTACATTTAATCTTGGGGTAGACGGGAAGAGAGTTTTGAGCGGGGAGAAATGGTTTATTACGATCTGCAATCAGGACTTTTATGGTACACGAATTGTAATTATCGTGATGCTAGGGGCTGAGATGTCTGTGAACTTTGCCTGGCCTGGGGAACCTTTTCCATCGTACTTGTACTTGTACTTGTACTCGCAACTCGCATCTTTCTGGATCTGATCTACTCACATTAGTCCATACCTTCACGATCATTCAGTTGTACATCACATCTGCAAGATATGTGAGGTCCCATCAAATGGCATCAATAAGCAAAAGGCTGAATTCGATATGCTACACCTGCCTGCCTTTCCTAACAAGCCCGAGGAAAAGTCATAATAAAAAACCCATCCGGATATCTCATACCAAACGTCCACGCACAACCCATCATCGTAATGTGGTCGATTATCCCGAAGACGAAGCCATGACCATCGTGTATTGCCTTTTGTCGTTTTGAAGTTTTTGGATTATTGAATTCTTTACTCTTCGGCTTGGATAGCACGGGCTGTGAAAGAAAAATTAATGTTAGCTTTATATTTTCAAAGACCAGTTCCTTGATGAATTTCCATATTCGAGTATTCCATCGATGAAGATGATTCGAAAGTGATTGCAGGTCGTGGAAAAGGCTATGGTCGAAGTATAAACGTACTGTAGATATCACCAGAGTGGTGCTTGACGACATTCTTGATCTGTCCCTTCTCCTCCAATTCCTTTAAACATCTTCTGGCCAAAGATCCGTTGATCTTTAATCTATCGACCAAAACAGCGACGGTGACGAGACGGTAGGATTGAACATCTTTGTTGAGTCTGTCGGAAACGGATTTATCGAGGATGACGGCGTGTTGAGCCTTGTCCTTGACTATAATGATTTTTCATCAGTTTCCAATCGAAATTTAACCATAGAAATTATGCGCACCCTTTCCCTTGGACCACTTCTTCTTTTGCTTCTTTGCGCCGGTGTTTGCTGGTGCCATTTTGTCGGTTTGATGTTGTCGTGAAGAATGGATGCTTCAGTCAAATCAATTTTGGAAGGAGTCGAATTTAGGGCTTGTGTGTGCCGAGCGAAAATGGCGCTAGTCTTGAGGTGACTTATGCACGTGACTAGAATTTTATTAAGGAAGATTGGAGGAGAACTCAGAAGAGTATAGAAAGAGTAGAAAAGAGAAGAAAATAACATGAACATAGTATAGCTGGTACGATTAATCTATTAAAAATATTCATACTTGAGTAGTCGAATCGAATGTGTTAAAAATCCAATTATTATTCTTAATTTACATCTCATTGCGATTCGAGGTATGGTAATCTTACAATCGAACATTTTCCGACATCCCAAGGTAAGGTTGATTGTCACCCAAAGAACAACTTTCATATAACCATTTGGTAATTCATTTATCCTTATTCCTTGTTTTGGAATCTATGCAAGCAATAACCCCATTCCATGATGCTATCATATATGCCAAGTTCATTTTTGCTCCGACCTATTCTCCAAAGAGCCCATACCGCGAATGCAAATGTGTACCTATATTGATGCCATGCCATGCCATACCATGCCATACCATGCGAAAGTGACCCTTCGATCATGAAACCCCTTTTTTACTGCTCTAATCTATAAGTTCATCTCGTCCACTTTCAGTATCCATGTTTCCATCCGAAATTTGCACACTTGATCTTCGACTTCCTTCATCAGTCCCTGCTGTAGTAGATGTAGCTGCATCCAACCAACTCTGTGAGCCTGTCTTGAGGACTAAATATGGGTTGATATCCTGACTAAAATACTTTTCCTTCCTTGTCGTACTTCTTGTGCCTCCTTCGAGGGCTGACATAGCTGCTCGAGTTGTTCTCATCCTCTTGGTTTTTGGACCCTTTGTACTTCCACCTTGACTTAGTAGATTGCTCAGACGAACTCGATCTTTCTGTAGGCTTATATCATAAGATACGATAGATCTGACATACGGCGCGACATCGAGTATAATGAGATTCATGGTTCGATCAAAGCATGATGCTTCAAGGTTTCCGGTATTCCGAACATATGCCTTTTCGGCCTCGGAAATGGGATCAAATGCTAAGCTCAAGTCACCGCGAGTAATAACTTCACCATCGGGAGATGACTGAGATCTGATGAGGTTCAAAACTTGTTTTTCAGTCGGTCCATCAAGTTCTCGGTGGATCTCCCAGCCATGTTCAACATGTTGACGAATTTGGAGAACTTCCCTAGCTCGAGATTTCATCCACAAAGATATACTGATACTTGTTTCGTCATAATTAACTTGTGGGGAGACATCAAGTAATTGATTCGCAAGTGTATAGTCTTCTCTGGCTTTGCTAGACAATTTTGGGTGACCAGCATCAATGATAACCTATTTGGGTTAGCAATAAATAGATATGTTACTGATAGGTAAAGCTTACCTGGTTGTCTGTACCGAAGCTATAATGTGAGAGACAATCTGTAGCACTCATAGCTTCGGCAAAGTCGTCGTACATAGCCAAAGCAGCTCGTTCAGTGGCCCGGTCATTGGCGGAATCTTTCATCTTGTTCGCCCATGTACCAATGTGTATGTTTCGTTGCCAATCGCCTACATCAATACCCCAACCATCCCAGATTTCATGCAAGGTTTCTTCCTCGATATTAATATAGGGGCGTTGATTCTCGAGAGTGTCTCGGCACAGCCAGCCCATACCAGTGTGATAAGTACCCTCGCTGACGACGCGAAGCTTCTTACCATGCTCATCTAGATCACATCCGGAAGGCAGACGGGGGTAAAACCACTCCATCCCAGCTTTGCGGTCTCCAACTGCAAATTGACACCAGAACTCCAACTCTGTTAAAGAACCACGAAGGTCCGATGCTCGACTCTCATACAAGGCCTTTACCGCTTCTCGACGAATGGCATGACCTTCATTGGCAGCTACAAGTAGCAGGTAATCCACGGCGAGATCAGTAGGCACCGCAGTAAAACGTATGATGGCATGTAAGGATAGAGCTAGTATTGGTACCGCAGCCTCATCATTACAAGTCATAATGATCGGTCGTTTACTTTGGGCAATCAGAAGCATAACGGTTTGCCAGAACCCTCTATCCTCCTCATATAAAACATCAATTTCTTCAAGTAGTATCAAGGATTGTTTTTGTTGTTTTGGTGGTCCTCTTTGTATGGGTGTGCCCTTGTCGACTTCTGCTTTGGCTACAGCTAGCTCAACGTCTCTGGCTTTAGGTTTCGGCTTCATTGGTTCCTTTGATTTGAAAAATGAGTTCATAGTACCCTGACGGCCGCTCTTTAGATCATCGGCCACAGCATTAGATAACCGCTCTTCGTCGGTATTCGCATTGGTGGGTGTTTTGTCAATTTGAGATCGTTGGACCAAATGGTTCTTAGTCATATCTCCAACTTTGTCCATGACCTCTTTCCCGCTCCTTTTAGAGTTAGGATTGATTTCAAAGACTTCAAATCCAAGCTCTTTTGCAACAGCAAAGACAGTGGCAGACTTGCCACATCCATGTGGCCCACTCATGACGACTGCATTGGCGAGGCGTTTGGAATCTTTAGGGCCCTTCACAATCATATCACTAGATCGTACAACTGTTTTCTTGACCAGACCAGAGCCTCCTAACAAATGATCATCTTCTGACTCCGTTATTTCATCCATATCGTTGTCTTCTTCGCCACTTGAGACTATAAAACCATCCAGCTTCTTCGATTTTCGCTTCCTCTTTCCCGGCAGTTCTGCTTTTGAGGACACAGGTTTCTTCGTGGTTTTACTCTCAGTAGGACCTGATTCTACTGATATTACTGTCAATTTCTGCAACCATTCTTTCAATACAAAAGCCTCTCGGCCAGTTTGTAGGATTTCCTCCGCGCTTTTAGGTGCATATTTTTGCGTCCAGGGCTGATTCTCACATTCAGCCTTATCGAATGCTGCCAGTGAAGTGGCAATTGAGTTGTAAACATGTCTAAGAGCAGGATGCGCGTTTGAACGTTTTGCATCCAGTTCTTGAATCTCGTCATCACTACTTTCCTCCTCCATATACGGCTTGCTCAACTTGGAGACAAGTTCACTTCGAACCCGACGCTGGAGATTCGGCCCCGATTCGATGTGTTTCGACGGTATCCGGAGACAGGGAGGAACTGGGGCGAAATCATCAATATGGAGGTCTTGAATGCTATTGATGCTTTCATCAATTCGCAATTCCGTCGCAAATGTATCAATAATATCTTCATCTTTAGTGATCTCAACTGCTTTATATTTCGCACCTTTCTTGCTAGAAATGCCAGGAATCGTGCTAGTCGATGAACTATGTGAAAATTCCTCGTCTCTTTCCCCACGTATATGTACCATTCCGAACCATGGCCAGGCTGGCTCAATGGCACCAGGAAATTTAGGGGTTTTAGGGGCCGCTCCGAAGCCTCCAAAAAATGGCGGGGTCTGGTTTACTTCACTTGAACGAGGTAGGCCAAAAGTGGATAGAAGTTTGGACGGGGAGGGTCGTTTACTCGGGGAAGACCTCCATCCTTGATCCTCTTGCTGTGACTTTGAGGTTTCCAGGACTTCTTGTACTGGTGCCTTCTTTTTTGCAGTCTTCCACCACGGGATAACATCCACGCCATTTCCTTTCCTTGATGTTACTTCTTTTGTACTCTTGACGTCCGTGAAAGTTGTTTCAGTGTTCGATGTTGGAATTCTGATGCCGTTGAAAATATTCTCAATCTTAGCGCCCACTACAGAAGCTGGGTTTTGTCCACCGCCATAGCCAATGACAATGATCTTCGATTTTGCTTCTTCATCAATGGCAGAGTTTTTGCCTCTTCCTTTCTTGTTCAGGGGAACAGTTACCTTGGGGGGTGATCCTATGGTGCCAGTCTTCGGATTGAATTGTAGAATTTTTTTGGGCTTTAGAGTTTCATCGAAAGTCGGATTTGTGGAATGCCCCGCAGATGCTCTTGAAATCGCTTTGGCTTCCGGTATATCATTGAAGGGCTTAGTTAGAGACGTGGGCCCCGCGATCGAGTTGTTTCCGATTGGTGTCGAGACTTTAATGCTGAATGGTATGCCATGAGATGTAGGTACTGCCGACATAGGAACATCTATTTCACTGGACTTGGTAAGGGTAGTTTGCCTGCGTGTTGAGGCTCGCAACTGTTTCGCTACCTTCGGAGGCGTAGTGGTCGTGGTCGGTCCCTCTATCTCTGCCTCCGTCCTAGCTTCTGGTGAGGCAGTCTTTCGACGTTTTCTCCTATCATTATTTGGGTCAACCTCTAGGAAATCTGCTGGTTCTGGGTCTGAGGTTCCATTTTGCTGCTTTACGTCATTTCCCAAAGTTGGTGGCTTTACTTTCCTCCCACTCCTCCTCTGCCCTCGTTTTGATGTCTTCTCGATGTCTGCTTCGTGTTGGGTTTGGACCGATTGGGCTTGCGTCGGTTCTGAGGTCTAATCAGTTTTGTTCCTTTCAGTGCCATGATGTAACGCTTGCAATGAATTCTCATAAGAAAACATACTCAATGACTTTTGAAAGAATGGATGTACAGTCTTTTCCTGTCCCTCCTCTTGGAGAGGGTTCATGACTTTTGAGACCAGGACCGCCATTCGCATGGGACAAGAGGAAATGGTTAGACGCGAACCTCACGCGTTTTTGAACACCTCAAACTTCATATAATCATCTCAAACCGAGATTGAAATAACCTTAAACTGTGTAGGAAGATCAAGGATAGGTAGAGAATTTGGAATCAAAAGTTGAGGAACAGTTGAAAAAAACAATTCTGAGTAAAAAGCAATCTGTAGTGAATTTGAGGTATCAAAAGGTTATGTTGGGTACCGCGTTCTGCTTGAATCGCACTTTAACTTAGGTACTTAAAATCCCTGTCTTGAAATTTTGTGCCCCCCGGCAGAATTATTTCACCGCTTAGAGAAATTTCAAAGCTTTTGGTTCTTTTACTTTGCGCAAATCTTCAATTCAGCTTCTTCTATACATTGATTGGGATTGTTCGCGTCATAACCATAATTTCGATTGTCAAAATGGCGTCAAGAATATCTCTACAGCAGCCATATGTGGTCGCTACCTTACCGCGATCAAAACAATCCCAATATGTGGTTGGGGAAGTCTACGGTGGTTCACCTGGATCAAAAAAAAGAAAGAGATCAGAATTAGCTGTTGGAATTCATGGAGAAGGCGTTAACTTGTACGATGTAAGATTATGAAGGAACCTCTTGACCAACTTGGACATTAACAGCTTTAAAGGTATCCTCTTCAAAATTACTTACTTCCTACGCTCTGCCTCCTGGTACTTCTTTTTCTTGCCCGCCATACTCCTCCAGGACGCGAACCACAAAAACCAAAACCGAGCGCAGAACATATGTTGCGACATCTGGCTCTGAGGACCAAGTCACATTGTTCCATGATACTACAGAAGGGACTGGCACAGCTCAGTCAACAACAATCACACATAAAATCAGTCAATCGAAAGCACCAGTGGTTCATTTGGGTGCGCTAACCTCCTTGGGATTGGATTCTGTCAAAAAGTCGGACATGTTGGTTGTAAAGAAGGACGGCGAAATTCAATGTTTAGACGGCGAAAGCCTTCAGCTATTATGGTCTTCTCCTGCCACTGCCCTCGGTCGAGCTTCATCCATGTCAATGACCAACATTGAGGTAGAATATGCGCACATTACAAATGCTTACTCTGCTGGTCAAGGAATTTTGAAAGGCCGCCAGGATGTCTTTGCGTTTTTCTCACAGGAGGTGACAGAGGATGGCTTCAACCCAGACATAATAATCATCATCACCAAGTCAAATGTGCAGGAAGTCGCCGAGAGCGTTAGAACAATACATATCGTAGCTTTACCGAGGAAGGCGACTACCCATTTGAATGGCACAATACATTCAGTTGAATCTCTTCTGGACGCACCTCTACCAATTTATAAAGCACCAAAAAAGAAGGCAATAACAGTTGGGAAAGCTACCTTCGGTATCAACGTATCCGCCGGTATTTTGCAAATACTAGAGGCCGAAGTTTTGACCACATTGGACTTGCATGACACATTCCCAAAAGTACAATCAGAGATCAATACTCCTGGTACCGGATCATTTCTTCGCCTCTCAAGTACTTCCATTATCATGTCAACTCAACAGGCTATTAGTATTCTCAATCCAAAATATGAGTCCGTCTTAGCTACGATCAAATTAGACGATGGGACCAATAAAGAATCACTTAAGCGAAAAAGAGACTCTGATGATAAGCAGAAGGCACGATTAGATCTTCCTGCTCAATTCATATCCTACTACCCTAAGCTTGGAACAGCTCTGGCTATCTCAGACAATGAGCTCATTGCAGTTCAAGTAGATTACCAACCTGGTCAGGGATCGAAATCTCGAGCGATTGGTCTCCTAATTGACTCCCTTGGCTGCTCGGATCCGCAAGTGGTACGCTCCAAACCAGGAAAGGAGCCATCGCACGGAAAATGGCTTTTCGTGGATCATTATCTTCCCGGGTCCATGGGCATGAAAGAGGGCGCATGGTCAAGCATGACGGAAGAACCTGAGAGATGTGTGAAAAGTGGTGATACTGCAGGGTTCGAAAAGTCTTTGGGCAACAAGTTTGATCAAGATTGGAGCACCGAATCATCCGAAAATCATGCAGAGAAAATAGGGAAAATAGAACCTTCTGAAGTCGATCGTCGATGGATTTTATATGCACTGAGTAAGATTTTCAGCTGGTCTTCCAATCTGGAAGGAATTTATGAGCTTTCCATTGTTTTCTATCCCCCAAGACTTTTCAGGTGGTTACTTCAAACGGGAAATATGACAATTCTGAATATCGAGTCTGCATTGAGACAGGAAACTCGAACCTCACTTTCCGGCCCAATACCTGCCGGAGAGCTTGTTAATGCTATCGTGAAGCTGGATCGGGAAATGGAATTGTTACTCCAGCTTGTTTCCTCTAATCTACTTGGAGCGGCTGAACTTCTCCATGCGATTCGAAAATTAATGGAAACCATGGATTTGTTTGAAATCGGAGATTCTTCAAGTCCAAAGCAAGCGCTGTTAACAAATGGGGAAGATGTAACCCTGGAGAATGGCAACGCCGAAGAGGAAGTACAAAGGCTAGAAGCTGAGGCCGAAGATGATTTACAACTTGCCGAGTTCCAATTAGGAGAAGGTTCTGGTGTCAGAGGTGAAGCCTTAAATGTGGCTCTCTCGAAACTCTATACACGCCCAGACAACAGCATTACGGAAGCCTTACAATCAACATTTTCAAGTCAAGAGACAGTCTCACTAATTTACATTTTGAGAGTCGAATTGGCCAAAGGTGGATGGACTGGTCGGTACCTTGACATCATGGAATTAGATGACGATGAGGTTGAGGCCCCTGATAATTCTATCATCCTGATTTCCAGTTTGCTCAATAATTGTATTGATGCCCTTGCCGCTGGTGGATGGTTAACCGGCAATGCTAGACTGATCAATGGCGATCAATCCGAGTCTGAAGCATTTATTGGGACCCTCAAGATGGAAGTTAGTGCTGCACTAGAAGGTATCGAGACGGCTGTTTATTTGAAGGGTTTGACGTCTGAGATGGTTCGTTATGGAGATTCCGTGCTTAAGGGTATTGGACATGATGATACAGCACGAATTTCCAACTCAATATTGAAACTTCCCTCGGGAGAGAAAGATCTCTCAACATTACCAATTGGTCTCAAAGCAGAGCGACAAATTTCACGACTTCGTGTTGGTGCTGGAGGAGAAGTTCAAAGGCGAAGTAAGAGAGATATTGGTCGACTTCTTAGTATGCAGGTTGGGAAATACTCTCGAGAAAGAATTGTCTTGTGATAGGATTTACTGTTTAATGATTGGTTGGAAGGAATACCAAAATCAAATTGCCCACTAGCCACTCTCCACATATCACCGTATGAGTTCTAGTTCTTCATGCAAGGTCAAGCAATGTGTCACACAATCTTGTTCAACGTTATTTAGCGATCCTATCATTTTTCAATGAAACTGTTGATCGCCTTGATCGTCTCGTTTGTTTCTCCCTATTATAATACTAATAAGGCTCAGGGCTTATACTCGGTGGGTATGTTGACGGCCGGTTTGCCGTCTTGTTGACTGTGCCACCCGTTCATTGATATTGATATTGATACGGGCTGATGAGGAATAATTCTATGGGTATTTTATAGGCATGTTATAGGCAAGGATTCTCCACCATTTCTTGAAATTTATCAGCCCCGTTCTGATTTGTCTAATTTGTCTGATTTTCTTACCAGCGACATCACAATCGTATGGTATATCAAATAGATCAGCTCAGCCTCCATTTCTCCCTTTACTAGCTAGGTACTAGTAGTTTATTCCATTGCACTTCTACGGGTTTTCTTGAAACTTTCATACCCACAATAATTTTCATTTGTACAATTCCTCAACGAACAAGTCAACGTAAATCGCTTTCTTTGAGCATTTCGAACTCGTTGTACTCTAGGAGGTACTGGGGTAATATACTGTTCAGTGGCTATGTCTAAGTACTGAAATCCACTTCACTGCAGCAGATATACAACACATCGCATATCTCAATTTACATTGCCACATTCTCATTTCATGATGACTTTATAGTCAATCTCTCCCCTTCATCCAAAAGCCCAAATTCGTACATGAACCTTCGAGATGAGTTTTGGTGCATCTCCTTCAGATATCATAATTGTGGTGACCTCCTGTCGCGAATTATATCGAAAATGTCGATCGGCAGGTGGTGAATACGATAAAATAAGTCGAGAAGTCCGTGGTTTACATACCGTTCTTAAACATTTAAAATCCGAAGTCGAGGATCAGGATTCTCCACTCAATAGGGATCGAAATATTTGGGGAAGACAGTTAGCACCAATCATTGGGGATTCCAATGTTACCCTTAAGCAACTTGATGGATTGTTAATGAAATATGGAAGATTATTCGAGAGGGATGGAAGTGGTAATGGTGGTAGTAGGGTTTCGTGGGACAAGATGAGGTTTAGCAGTAATGAGATGGATCATTTGGGTGGGATCAGAGTTAAGTTGATATCGCATAAGACGAGTCTGATACAATTCCTGGACACCATACAATTACATGAGGATGGGAAGATGGCAAAGAATTTAGATGTACAGGGGGAACAGCTGGATATTATTTTGGACAAGGTTGATCATATTGCTGCGAAGATGAGCCAAAAGGATGGGATTTCAATGACCAGCGATGATGACGATGATAAGGAAGTTTGGAAACAGTTCAGAAGGGAACTCATCTCGGAAGGATTTTCTAGTGATGTTTTGCAGCAACACAAGGTATTTTAATATTCCAATTGTAGTAGGACAATGGTCACTAACACTTTTCTAGGATGTCCTAAGAGCATATATCCGACAAATGGAACAAGATGGTTTACTAGTCAATGATCCACCTACACCCCAAATGCCTAGCCCAGTGAGTCCTCATACAGGACGTTGGATTGACTCTACACATTTCGAATCATCTCATGGACAACCACCTTCCTTCGATTCTATCAATGTCGGGAGTGATGACAATGGTGTGAAAGAGGTGATACAGCGAGAAGACAATATAAAATTCCCAATATCAATAAAATTGGGAAGACCTCAACCCGAGTCTCGTTTGGATCCATATATTGAAGGACAACCCGAACGACAATCCAGCTCTATTCATCGTCAATTTTCCCCACCCCTAACTCCCAAAATCTCAACTACGGACTTCACAGAACCGAAACGGCAAAAGGATACAAGCGGCTCATCTTCAGCATCTAATACGTCATCTATAAATCGGACGAGATCTCCATCCAATAGCTCAATAATTCAAACTAGTGATCTCCTTCTTCTACCTTTCCCCGCAACCCCACAACTTCTTCCCCCTCCATCTCCATCTAGCTATCACTCACATCTAGACGAAGGAACTCAATCTATTGCGCTCCGACCAAAACGAAGTTCTGACCGGGGATCATCGCCACGTGTAAGCGGTGTACGATTTGATCTTCCTGATCGCCAACCATCGCCAAAAATTAGTGCTCCCCTCACTGGAACTAGTCCGAGATCTGATTCCGCTATGTCTAAAACTAGGCTCGTACCTGACTCTTACGGAAATGAGATTCCGCCTGATGCAAAATGGACAAAGGTTAAGAGATCTTTAATATCGCCAGAAGTTCTGAATCAGGACGGAAGACGTTTTGAAGCGTAAGTTGTAACTCATGCTTACCCTTGTCACATTCATGCACAGACAAATTAGTATTAACATATTATCGTAGTCGTCCAGAATTTGTAGCAATATTAGGCATTCTCACGAAAGAAGAGATCCAAGACTATGCTTCCCGCTCCCATATCTTGAGAGAAGAGCGATGGCGTAGACATCATGAAGCATCAATTGCTCCTGAGCAAAGACCAAAAAGGGAAAGGACATCGAGAACAAGACGAAGGAGAAATTCGTCGGCTTCTGAGAGTTCTTCGTGTAGTTCCGATAGTACCTCTGATTCAGCCTCAGATTCAAATGATGAAAGGAGGCGGGGTAAAAGAAAAGACCAATATGGAAAAGACAAAAAGCGATATAACAAGGAATATCGGCGGGAAGACCGAGGCGAGAAAGAAAACAGAGAAGAGAAGTCCGAACGGCGCGAACGCACCGAAAGAAAAGAAAGGGATCGCGACCCGTCTTATACCTTTTCGACTACCACCACCCCATATCCATCCTCTAATCCTCAAACACAACACCAAACACAGCCGTTCTCAACCTCACCACGTTCTGCCTCTAATACAGCTCGTCCCTGGAATATACCTGGATCCCAATTACCACAAGGCTACCCGCCACCTCCACCTCCTCCACAACAAGGCTATCCACAACAATCTTCTTACCCAATCCAAAACCAACAATACCAACAAGGACCCCCATATCCACAACAATACCCTCCACCTCCCCACCAATACCTCTCCCCTCAACCCTACGCACCGCATCCCAACTCCCCTTCTTCCCCAACATATTTCCCCACCTCCTCATCCCCCTCCCACAAACCCCACAACCCTGACAACAACAACAACCCCCATCACCACCACCGCCACCGCCATCATTCCCACCACTCTCGAGACCGAGCTCGCGATTCGGATTCTCACAATAAATCGAACAATAAATCGAGAGATGGAAAAGGAGGGGTATTGGGAAAAGCACCTACGACGGGTAGTAGATGGAGAGATCATTTGACGGCTGCGGGGCTGGGGGGCGCGGCGGTGGGACTTTTGAATGTTTTGAGTGAGGCTGCTGATGGGTTTTGAGGTTTGGGTTTGGGTTTGGGTTTGGATTGAGGGAGAGGGAGAGGGTTGAGGGTGGATTTGATGGTGATATGAAGAGGATCAAGGGAATGAAAAAGAATGCTATGCCATACTATTAATATTGGATGGGACCCGGCTATTGTATAAATTTAGTATGGGACATTATTTATGGGGATTAGGGAATGATGGTATGGAAAATAGTTCAATATGATGATTTGAATGTATCCATCCATCCATATCAAGTCGAACGGCTTTTTATTCATGGTTCGATTCTCCAACACCATCATGCATGAATTATCCATGTAGTAACAAGAATATCCTGTATAAATTGTACAGTACCATCTCATCATTTGAATTATATCGAGTATGCAATCCTATCCAGTTTCAAAGTATAAAAGAGGTTATGTTAGAGTATAGTATAGTATAGTATAGTATATTCAAATTTCATATCTCATGAGTCCGTACACCCGCTGTTGTTTCATCCCATATCTAAACTCTCGAAGATCCCCTTCCAAGTTCCCACCAATATCTCACTCGACCCACCACCTTCACCAAAATTAACCTCTACATTACATTGCCAAATCCATACACACCCCACACCACAAGACGCCACATTAAAACCAACAAACATCCACACAACTCTCCACACACCTCAAACCTTACTCACACACTCACACTCATACTCTTATAACCTCATAATATATTATGATACACTACACAAAGTACAAACGCACACCCAAAAGTAACCCGTGTAGCCCATGGATATATATATGCTAGTAACGACGACGAACAAAAGAAAACTTGTGGGCCATGCCAAATGGTTGTACGGTATCTATCCTTTTCCCACTCTTCCCTCGCTCCCCTCCCGACAGCACACTCTATACCAATACCAACACCAACACCAACACCAACGCCGATTATGAATATGCCTCGCCTTGAGTTTCAACTTTCTTCCATCACTCTTTTCTCGGTTTCTTTTCGTCAACTCTTTCGCTTACTCTCGGTATTGAAGGTTGTAGAAATATATACAGTGGAAATATATACAGCGGAAATTCTGGTTGTTGTCGACACAAGATTGGTGGGGGATCTGATCTGGTGTTGTCGCTATATCATCTGTTGTTTAATTATAATATGAGAGGTTGGATGGAATGAGGTGCTCAAACATTAGATAATATTTGTGATGCTCATTCTTTCGTTTCCTCGACTTCTATCATCTCTTCTTGCTGGCGGTGGACTTGTTTGGGAGTTTGTGCCAACTCCCCCCGATAAGCCCACACCCGGTCCAACACCCACTCCAAGCCCAAACACTCCTCTTGATGGTTCCGGCATATATGCTCCATTTCCAGATCCAGGACCAGGACCAGGCGCACTCGATTCCCTCGCCAAAATATCCACCAAATACTGAACTCTCTCCCACCCACCCCAATCCCTCGCCTCCGTCTCACTAAGCACCAAAAACCCCCCACTCAACCCACTC
>NGKJ01000013.1:228415-241840 GCA_002162495.1 Myriosclerotinia curreyana
CGACAACCTCGGACTCGCCACTCCCCCACTACCTCCCCCGCCCACAATAGGACTACGCATCCCCATAACTTCTCTCCCTTGCCAAACCCACGCCTCGTCTCCTCCCTGTAAATCTCCACTTAGATACGCTAACACCTCTTCATCCATCTCATATCTGCCTACTCTTTGACCTAAATAGCCGTGCGTTTCTCTTCCTTTAGTCGCGGAATTTCTTTTCTTTTCAATTAATACTGATAAAAAGAAAGCAATATGTCTTCCACAAGCTACATTTACTTCTCTCGAATACCCAATATTCGCCGCCGCTCTAATACACGTAATAGCCGCATCGTACTGTCCCCCAAAAAGGAGGAATAACGTACACCGCCATATATGCATACAAAGCATTACACTAGCCGTTTGACCAAACGATCGCGCTTGCGGAGACGAAGGCGGAGTAGAATTGGGCAAAGCACGAGCGAGAATCGAAGCGCTATTTAAAGAATCAAGAATACATTGTTCGAGAGCCGTAGTGCGCAAATCGGGCGGACAGGATGTAATGAGATTATGGCGATGAAGTAGAAGACGTGCGTTGAGAAGGTGGCAAATTGGCCCTAGCATAGTTAGATCGACGGCGTCGGGGCATGAAAGGTGGCAGGGGGGTGGGAAGTGCGAGAGGCAGGATGTGAAATGAGTGTCGAAGGTTGCGATTGTAGTTGGGGAGATGATGGGTGATTTGAGGGTTTGGACGAGAGGACCAACGGAGCGCATGATGTGGATGATGGGGAGGAGGAATGTTGAAGAGGGCTGCGCCCCATTTTGAGGGGTTGGGGGTGAGCGGTAGGCGGAGGCTTGGAGGTAGAATTCGTCGATGGGGTTGGGGAGGTTAACATCGCAGTCTGCGTCATCGATTAGGAGGGGTCGTCCGAGTTCGAGGGACATATGTCGATCCCAAACGTAGATTCCCCACCATACTCGTCTTCGCATTTCATCTTCAACCGATTGCCACGGTCCTGTCTCACAATGTAGACCCAGATCTTGACCTATGCGAACGGCTGTTCCCAACCATGTGCACGCTGCTGATTTAAGATTCATTTCGTAGAGAAAGATGCTAGTTAGGAGGACTCCTCGCGCGCAGTCTAAGCTGTATTCATCCTTCCAGAGATCCGTCAGGGTTATGGATATTTCCATGTATTCTTTGCCCTTGTAGGGTCTTTGAGCACTAGGCTCAGTGCTGAAAAGAACACCCACTGCCATAACAGCGAAGAAAAGTGCAGTCCAATTCCGGGATGTAGTTTCTAATGAGCCCTTTTTGTAGACTTCTTCATATTCCCGCTCGAAGTTAGGCCAATGCAATATAGGTGTCACCAGATGTATGAATGAATAATAAGCCCTTAATAAATGATCTGCGAGGTGTTTCGGTGGTAGTTCCGGAGGTTTAGAAAGCCAGTTTGCCGGTGATCCAGTTTGTCGATAGGGAGCTGGAGATTTGAAGATCCCATGACTATAGTTCCCAATATTTGACTGCACTCTCGACAAATCGTGCGGCGGAGGTGCCCTCGGCCTCTTTTTCGGTTGCGATCCAATTTCCGGCAAATGTACAGATGCCTGGGCTGAACTATCATTATCGATGTCCATCTGATCCTCTCGCAAACTAAGCATAGCTCGAAGTTGACCATTCTCTCGCTTGATTTGAGCGATTTGTTTTTCCAGATCTTGAACCTGTTTGATGGAAGACATACGCCTATTTGTCTCTTTTGTGAATTGACATTTGACATTCCTACTAGAGCATTCGGAACAGCTACTAGTTTCCGTCGCATCACATTTGACCTTGCGCTCTCGACAAGCATCACAACTTGGATCTTTTCTACGCTGTCGATAAGCTCGCTTTTGCGCTTGCATATTTGCGGATGTGATCTGTCCGACAGAAGGACCTGGAGTACCGCTTGACGATCGAGTTGAGGCCATGGAATCCATGCCCATTCCACCTGGAGATGTGGTAGCAGAGCTGTAGCTGTGATGGAAGGCACTCTGTCCCGGTGGCGGATGTCCTGAAGTCATTGCAATGTGCTGAGGGTGAGGGATGTTTCCACTCAGTGGTCGTGGGGAAGCTCCCATCAATCCACCTTCGTATAGTCCTTGAGGCCTTGGAGAGGTCGCAGAAGATACAGAAGATGAATCATAAGATGATGTGGATGGTATCGGTGACCTGGGATACGTATTATGTAATGGATCCGTCATTGTTGGGGCATGCGAGGTATGTTTTCAATCGATATGATGACTGAGGCTAAAGTTGATGTATCTATGAGAAGAAAATTCTGATGTTGAAATTGTGATTGGTTTGAGATGTCGTTATTGGTGGTTTAGCTTCATCGCTTGGTCGGTATGGACCGATGTATAAAGGATTTGGATGAAATAGTGAGTAGAAAACAGTTCTAATCAGAATTTATCGATGGTAAAATCCTTAAATGTACATGGAGTATATTCATGAGTCTTTTAGTCAGAAATAGGTAATTTCTCAAGTATGTGTTAAAGATCTGGCAGATCCGCGATGCGCCGTAGGGAGGAACAATATTGTACAACGTTAGGAGATGCCCAAATCCGACGGACGCCTGCAGTGTGCTCAAGCTAGAACTTCCCCCACTGATTCTTCAATACTAGGTTGTATCAAAAGTCGGCAGCTGATCCGTGAGGTGGAGGTGTTTAATCTGTGACAGACTGGATATCAGCCAGTTATATTGAAGTATATGGTCGCATATCGGGAAATACTAAATGATTTAAGTAGAATGACCATTTGGGGCGGTAAATGTGTAAAAAAGTAATATGAGCTTTCGTACTAGAGTGGACGTAGACTTGCGTGGGTGGCTCAGTGGTTGAGGGAGGGGTATATGGCGGAGATGCAAGCATTGAGCTTCCGCTTTAAGGCTGATTGGGAAATCTGGAGTAATTGATTGCCAAGGATGAAAAGCAAACCGTGCAAGTGTTCAAAGTCAAGAGGGTCAAGAGATTCGCCAAAGGTTGCTAGACCCTGGGTTTTCCTGCTACCCGGCCATCCATGTCTATAATAAGGACTACTATTATCATGTTAAAGACTAGCTGCATGATCGCGATATTAAGAACCTCGTCGGTCGAGTTTCTTGTGGAAGGTTATCGGCAGGGGTTCAAGATATATGCCAGTGAATAAGAGTTACCGGAAACACTCTGCTTGAAGCAAACGTCAAGGGTGTTAATCCCAAGGTGGATATGGCTACGAGGCAAATCCAACTAAAGATATTTCCCGATTGAGATGCAAACTTGCATGTTCGTCCTTATTTGGTAGTCGGGTCGGCAGGAGATTTCTGTCATACTTCGGGACACGATATGCACTGTTGATTGCGCTCTTGAATTTACTTTCTCTCCAGCGAAAATTTGGGCAATCAAGGCTCAAGCAGATAGTGATAGTCATAGTCGCCAGGCAGCTGGGAGCCGTTCTAGAACGTAAAACGACATGTAGGGGTAGATCTTTCAAATAAATTAATAATACATACCGGGAGTCCGTTTGACTTGCACACATCCTTCACCGTCCACTGATATTTGTGAAAGATGACCTCCCTGCAGAATTTCTCGGGTTGTGGCGTGAGTAAGCGTTCCTACTTGCATATATGCGGACTCCAATCCACTTCCGGCAGAGGATACCGACAGGTTCGGGCCGTTGATAGGACAGGGTGAATTCCAATGACTCGAAGTTATTGTATTGCTGAAGTGGATGCTTTGGGGGCGACGTAAGTCTTGTATCCTAAAGGCAAGGAAATGGGGTGTGACGAACAATAGAAGGTAGTATCTAGGGCCTAGATAGGTATATAGATGTATAGATACATGTATGTATTGTACGACCTTTGAAAGAAATAGACACTCAATTAGGAACCTGGGACCCTTGGAGGCTTTTTCTAGATCATACGATTTGTTACCGATATAGGAAATATGCAAATGTGAGATACACGTGCGTGATCTTCCCGAATTTCTTTTCTGGTGATCTTTATTTTCTGACGCCAAATGCGGATATGTATCTGAACAATGCTTGACTCTGGGTTTTCCGAGAATGGTCTAGGTCTAGGCCGACGAGGGTATTAAAGGATAACTGATGCACGATTTGTGTCCGAAGGAGATTTAATAGGCGACGCGGCACAAACCTGGTAGAAGAGGTTCAGCATTTGGTACTGGGAATATATTAGTGACGGGACAAGGTGGTGGTACCTGCTATCCCTGTATATCCTTGCTACAGTAAGCTCTCCACAGTGGGCGGGACTACTGTACTAAAACGGGTACCTTGAGGCAATTCACTGGGGTTTGTCTCAACAGCATGTCGTGTTCCCAAGATCAGCGTTGACAAACATGCTCAACGTGCATGATAATGTATGCAAGGCTGTTTGAAAGAGAAAATGGTGTTAAGATACAGATAAAAGCGTTCACTATCATCTATCTTTCATTATTTGCTTTCAGCCCGCGCCTATAAATATATCTTTTGTTGTTGACAAGCAAGAACCAAGGGTAACGGCAGTGGAGTTTCAAGTTCCAGTTCTTCAATAAAGCCGTCGAGGCATCAAAGGTGTCAAGACAGTGAGATCTTCTGTCGGTCTATGGTGTTGTAGCCAATGGCGTATTCGAAAGACCTTAATAAGTGTTTCATCTCTTCGGATCGTCTTCTTTTTTAACTTTTACTCTGGGCGGTCAGCCCGTCGTTTGAAAAAGGGAGGGAAAGGGGAAAGGGGATGGTTCCTTCCGAAAAGAAAGCATACATACCTACTTGAAGGAAGTAGTTCCACTAGCATTGATGCCAAGACTCTAAATTTTGAGAGTCATGGCATCCGAGGTACCTGCGAATTATTTGGGGGATAAGTTGACGAATTATGCCGGGTTAAGTGGGCGCCATCTTTCTTTCTATACCTTCAACTCCAATTAGAACCTTTTATTATATCAATGGTGCGTCGAATGAAGAATTTGGTCGCCTCTCATAGGTCTATAGGCTCACTGTTAATCGAATTGAATTCTATAGCAATGAAATGGGTTTCCCCAGTCATAAATCCGGCTACCCAACAATCACAAATGCCTCGGTGTAGGTAGTCTACTACCACATCCCGAAATTGTATGATCTACTTTAGAAATAATGATAGGGAAACCTGGGGATAACGAGACAAAAAGCCTCGTCCAAAGTCAAGGTGTTATTTGAGTAGGTAGCAACCCTCTAAGGCGTGATACTATACCTAATTAATAGTTCCATTTTGCCGGGGCGACGTGCATTGCTTCCACGATTCTAGCGGGATCCGAAATATCCACCTGAGAGGTAGTACTTCGTAGCTATGAAGGTTTAGATGGGCATCAAAGGTTATATACTTACCCGAGAAAGTTTGTTGGGACAAGGCTATTCGGAATGAGGCGGTATGAAATAGATGAGGTCTAACAACTGCAAGTCTCGATTTGAGAGCCATGTTGACTTTACTCGTAACTTCGTAAGAACCTGATCTTTGGATATGTGGGTGCTTCTATTATGTTGACTCTTGGGCCTCTGATAGATGTTGATTGAAAAGGGGTGTTCGTTCGTTGTAGACAAAAATGTCACGACTCACTAATGCCCATACGTTCAGATTATGGGGAAGCAACCTAGGTGACGTTGACGTTGGATAACTTTTGACGTTACTCCCGTAACATGGATTCCATGTATTAAGAATAAAGTTCGTGCTGCCGTGGCATAATGGCATTGCGGTCGAAAATTACTAAATTATTTTTGTACACTTTCGAAACCGAAATACCATGCCCATCTAGTTTTAAAGTCCGAGACTCCGAGTTTGTAGGAGCTGAGTTGAGATAAGGATGGATGGATGAGCTTACCCGTGAAAGATTAGCATGAGACTTTCATATGGCATTCTTGCTATAATTGCGATATTTGAGATATTGGCTATTTTTGTCGATACAGATAGGATCCCGATTTGATGAACCCCGAAATTATGCATGGGTCTGAGTACCGGTGTGAAGGGATTGAATCATCGAGGACATAGAGAACCAAAATAGGTAAAAATTGCGAAGAAGATCTTTGCACTTTCTCATTTCGCCCACCCCCAGTCGGATTATAAAATTCATTTGTTGAAGATGACGACAACAGTGCTTTATCAGCCTTTGTGGTAGCAATGGTGCTGTCTAACATCGGGCACTATCCGGATCCAGGGTCTCTCCCGGCGTTCAAGTCCTCAGAAAATAGTAGGCTGGCCAACGATTTGAGTATAGCGTTTGACTTATACGGTCTCATTCCCGTTCTATCATGGGAGCAAGACGACGTTCGTTGAAAACTTTGACTGTACTTCGTACTTCTCATTGATATCATGGATGCTGAGTTAGTCCATGAAGATGGAGTTCGAACTTCGGACCTATTATTGTTTCTATCTCTTTTCTAAAGGAATTCAGATGATATCAAAACAACCACTCCGTAGTATCTGAGTATCTGATCGCAATTAGTTCTAAGGCTATCCACTACTGTGGAATGCCGGTAGAGCTTGCCGAAAAACAAATGAGCGTGATATGATATTCAACATGGATATAGATTATGAATTTTTCCATTATCCAGCTACTGGGTCGGGAGAATCATCCATCTTCTCGTGACGTAAAATAATAATGATGATGGTGATAATAATACTGTAATAATAAAGGACAAACCCCCCTATCCCCTCAAGTCTCGAGATATTTGCCGAGTTATGCCGAAGAAAAGATAGGAAGCTTCTGCCCAGTTAGGATATATTAGGTTGGCTTTGAGAAGATAACTTCCGAATGGTAGGGTTTGGCAGTGGACACGCCGAATCTGAAACGTAGGAATAATAATAATTCATGAACATTGTATGCCTCCTAATTTGGTCATCACATGGTTTACTAAGGAACCAACCGCCAGGAACGGGAAAACTGGCCCAATATTCATTGTAGATCTTTGCTTGCCTTTAGGTTGAACGGGGCGATTTTGAGAAACCTAGGGTCCTGAGTTCTAGGGTCCTAGGGTAGTAGTACAGTAGTACAAGTGGTAAGTGGTAAGTGGTACGTAGTTCTCCGAATTCTCCCCAGCGGAAGGTTGCATCCTCGGTGATCCACCATGCTTCAATTTCTAAAGTTTATTATAGCGATCTTGAAAAATACCAAGAAATAATGCTAAAATATGCCACTGGTAGGGTGAGTGCGTGTCTGTTCCTTATGTGTGTCTTTATGTGTGTACTCTGTAGTCTCTCTTGTTGGATACAGGATTGAATCCGGGAAATTCTCCGAGTTCCGCGGCAGGTAGGTAGGTAGTCGTCGCACATATGTCCAACCATACAGTAAATGAATGCTTGCTGTAAGTTTGCGACGGCAAGCGGTAAGAAAACGTAAAAATATGTGTAACTGGAACGTCGAATGAACAACAAATTGATTTCCTTGCAACAATAATCAGAAAAATTCGCAAACATTACCCCAAGAATTGTTCGGTGATCAACCGAAAAAGTCCACTTCGTCATAAGGGCCTTGTTATTAACCACGTTGGAATTTGGAAAGCTAGCTAGCAATAATATACCCAAGGATCGGAAGTTTTTGTACAAGGGATGCAAACCAGGTTGGGGCGTTTGTTCTTTTGGTCTTGGTCCTGACTCCTGAGATTATGTACAGTATCTACTACCTATGGGCATAGAAACATCTCCAAGACACCCAAACTTCTTTCTCCGGTGTTAGACAAGATTAAGTAGGTATCCGCTGCTCCGGAGTATAATGAGACACTCTGTAACGATCCACCAAGTTCAATAGCGACGTCGATATATGAAGCCTTCGTATATCGATTGATTCAGTTCATTCCACAAACAACCCGGGGTAACATACTACTAACATTGTTGAGTGACAGATTGACAGTTGATGACTAGGGTACTATCGAGGGGTACAAGGGAGAACATGGGAAACGCCGTTTGTACAAATTCGATAACGATCAAGACCCGATGAGGTGACAGTGATACGAGAAGGGGAGAAGAGGGGGGTTGTGGAGCCTCAATGGATAAGTCGTCTCCAATCTTGGGTCAAATCCCATGTCTGAACTCAGTCCATAATTTCCTTCGCACAATGGACCAATAGTCAGTCATTCAATCATTCTAGTTCAATGCCTTCATGGTCCCCCTTGTGTATTGCCAGTTGCAGAATCAGAATGTGGTATACTGGACCTACCTTTACTGGCGGCTGCCATCAGCTTCCCAGTAGATGGGACTTGGACTTTTTCTTTTTGTAAGGATGAACTCGGAAGCAAAAAATGGGGATATGTTAGATATACAGTAGTACAGTACAGGATAACTTGACTTTTCTCGGATTCCGCCGTATAGCGATTGGTCCTTCCTTGTCACGTAGGTAGCTCTTAAACTATTTGCCTTTAAAAGAGTCCACTACAGAACATAATATCCTATCAAATTCGATGACCCCCCTATCAGCCTTGAAAGGATTGGCTAGAATAACAGAATTATAAGAAGAATATCGGGTCTTATTACTTGACCGCCTGCAAAAAAAAAAAGGGTGAAAACCTTTTGTCATTTTCTCGGTCATCACCACCTTTTCGAAAAGGAAAAAAAACTTCAATAACTATTATTACCATACATCTTCAATCTTCGAGATTAGACTATCAATTTGTATTGTCAATTCCCTGACACCAATATCAAAGCCCCAGAAAATGGAAAAGAAACACAAAGGTAACATTTGGTAAGGTAATATTGTACTGTAACTATATGTCTGTCTATAACTCAAATATCTACGAGTAATAGATATTAGTGGCGCGTAGGCCCGAGATTTTTCATTTCTTACTAACTGGTTTAACTGGCTATTCGGTTGATTGTTGCTGTGAATCGTAACTATCACTACTATCACTACTATCACTCTCTCTATCTATCTATCTATCTATCTCTCAAGGTTGACATTCACTCAATATTCTACAAGAACAGGAACATTCGATCAAGTTGATGTTGGGCATTCCTTCCTTCTGAGAAGAACAATTGATTTTTGATAATAGTTATCCCACTCAAGAACACAAACAACAATCAGACCATAATTCATATACTTTACAAGATCAATAATTCGACTTGAATTACCATCTCTTCCTCTTCCTCTTCCTCACCCAAGACTCTTTCCATACAATACTTCAAAATGTGTGGTGAAACCATGAAGCAGTTCCTCAAGGAACTCCCAAAATGTGAGCATCACATTCATATCGAAGGGTCTCTTTCTCCAGCTCTCTTATTCGAACTCGCAAAAACAAACAACATCGCCCTTCCAGATCTTTCGACTGATCCCTCTTTTAAATCCCCCAAAGAACTTGAGTCCCGCTACGAACGTTTCACTTCTCTCAATGACTTCCTCCATTACTATTTCATTGGCATGTCAGTTTTGATAAACGCTGCGGATTACGAAAGCTTAGCCTACGAATATCTCATAAAAGCCAATCGCGACGGAGTTCACCATGCTGAAATTTTCTTCGATCCACAAGCTCATACTGAACGCGGAATTGCATACAACACTGTTGTTGAAGGTCTTTCTGCTGGACTTAAGCGCGCCGAGAAGGATTTTGGTATCACTTCAAAGCTCATTCTATGCTTCTTGCGACACTTATCGGCTGGGAATGCGAGCACTACATATCAGGAAGCAGTTTCTCTGGGACACTTTTCAAATGGAACTGTAGCTGCTATCGGTCTTGATAGTAGTGAGGTTGGATTCCCACCAGAAATCTTTAGAGAGATTTATGAATCTGCAGAAAGGAAAGGAATTCGTCGAACCGCTCATGCTGGTGAGGAAGGTGACACTTCTTACATTTCTAGAGCACTCGATATCTGCAAAGTTGAAAGAATCGATCATGGAATTAGATTGGCTGAAGATGAAAATTTGATGAGGCGAGTCACAGAGCAGGGAATAATGTTGACACTCTGCCCACTCAGCAATGTTCGCTTGAGGTGTGTTGAGAATGTTGGACAAATGCCCATTCGCAAGTTTCTGGATGCAGGAGTCAAATTCAGTATCAACAGTGATGATCCAGCTTACTTTGGTGGTTACATTCTGGATAACTATGTTGCCGTTCAAGAAGCATTTGGCTTGAATTTGAAGGAGTGGAAGTACATTGCAACCAGCGCAATCGAGGGAAGTTGGTGCGATGATGAGAGAAAGACTGTGCTGTTGAGCAAGGTTGATGAGTGTGTCAGCAAGCATATGGCATTGATCTGAAGGAAGGAGTAAATATAAGGGTTTACGCTAGGATTTTCGAGTCTGGATTTAGTCGAAAGATGATGCAAAAATACTGGTGATGGAGATGGTCACATTCGGTACGCATTTACGTTCAACTTCGGTTTCAACACTTGGTATGATAATGATGAAAAATGGCGCTGGAGATGAGAAAATATGAAAATGAATACATACCACCTCGCTTCTCCTTTTTACCTTGTGATTCTCTTACTTTCGACACCAAACACCAATGCTATCAATCCGGGCGGTTTGCTATTATAAACTTCACCTGTTTCCTAAAGTTTGTGCTATTTTCATTTTTCTTGACCCAAGTTTAGATGCGGTATCGGCCTTCATCTTATTTTCGGAAGAGGGGACTTCGATATAGTGAATGATTTTCATGATGTGATTCACGATTCAGACGGTCAGGTGCTTGCTTGCATCATTTGGATTTACAACTCGTAAGATATTAAGGACGAGGGACTTGAGGAGCAAAAGTTATTCTTCTGTCCCTTGACACCTACTTCCAACCTTCATGCTTAAGTTTATGACGTTAACGGCGCGATTTGAGCTAGTCACTACTCTGTAAGTACTTCAACATTTTATTCAAACCGCCAAAAGTCTAATTCCAATAGGTGCGGAGTAAAAGAAAGTCCACAAACAGCTATCAACACAGCTAGTTGACCTGCGGGATCTATCAGATTAAACCTCACCTCCAGTGGACAGCGAACCTTTAACAAGTCAGCTGAAATGGGAAAATCTGATTTGATCCCACAAACACCACCCAAGAAGAGAGTTCGGCCAATTTCCAATCCTCTATACAGTGATGATGAAACATTCTTCTGCAATATAATCAAACATCATCATTTGCGACCAGGAGAACAGTTTCCAGCTCTCTCTCGTCTATGCTCTGTATCTTTCGAGCACGAGACAAGATTCTATCTAGAATGCCAAGCTTTCTATACTTTTACGCTGGAATTCATGAATTCTGAGGAGCCTAGGAAATCTACCGAGGATGCACATTCTCCTTGTCAAGTTGTGGATCGACCAAAGTCTTACAGAAAACCCGCTAAATATGATATTAATCCATTGCCGCCAATCGTCGAGTCCACCGAATCTATCGAAGAGAAACCGGAACATGCTGGACCTCCGTTACCATTTCAGATGATTGCTGGGTATGATTTTGGCCATGGGCAATATGGACGCCTCCCTTCAATTGCTTCTTCTCTGCCTTCAACTGTACCACCATCCCCTAGATCTCTATGGCCTGGCTTTCCCATGCCTCCAATCTCTCCATCATCTCCAATGTTGCAAATGATTGAAGACCTTGGAAATTCACCATCTTCAAATGACACTGTGAAGTCACTTGATAAAATTCTCAATACCTCGGAAACAGCAATTTCCAAAGCCAATCAAATAAAATCAAACTTTCGCGACGAAGCTGACGTGCTTTCTATTCACTCCACCTCAGCAGGCCCTTTGATAGAAGAACTTGATCGAATTCTACTGACTTCTCGATTCCCCAACTTAATATACGACGCTCAATCCGACAAGTACATCAAAAAACCCAACACCGAAATGAAAGGAGGCTCGAGAATCAGCTTGGACCTACAGGTTGATGGTGCGTATGCGACTGCGGATGGAGTGAAGGGCGAGAACGGTAAAGCTGGAGGTCGAATGGTTGTACTTCCCGAACCGGCAATTGTGAAATACACCAATTCTGATGGAACAATGGGAGTCCGACCTTTGAGGATGAAGCCACAGATCCAAACCAGTGACTTGTACCGAGACGTCAAGGATGGATTTGGAAATGTAGATGAGGAAGTTGTTATCAAGAGGCATATGCGAATTGCATCAGAGCCCGAACGCATTGGAACTCCAGGAGCAGATCAACAAATTGGCAGATTAAGATCTGATACCGAACCAATTAAGAGAATCTCAAGACACCCACATGCGAATGTTTCTCGAAAACTAGACGACTCGCCGACCTTGAATCGACAAAACTTTCGCCGTAGAAAGGCTGGTCCTATTTATTTGCCAAATTGTAACGAGAATGAAGACACAAGTCCAAGAAGACCTTTGGCACCCTTCAATACGCGATTACAATCTCCAGCAATCCGTCCAATTCGTTCACCGCCACCAATGGACCGTCCATATCGTCATATCAGTCAACAACCCATTAACAGTATGATGCCTCATATCGATAGTTCTTCAACTCATGATCGTGATTCTGTTGAAGGTGATCCCTCTCCAGTTATGGTTGATATCACTTCTTTCGTACCACCACGAGAAACCATCAAAGCACCAAATACCCCCGAGATTCCAATAACGCATCCATCCTATACCCTCAACCTTCCCGATATCTTCTCATCCCCATCACCAATCGCTCTACCACCTAAAATTCCTTCCGCAACCCCCACCACTACTTCCAATTCGAACGTCCCGCCTTCCACTATCTCCTACCAACAGATAGCTACTGCCAACTCATCCGTATACTCCATATACACCCCCGAAAGCTCACCTCACAACAGCACAGTTATCTCACCCACACTTTCCAGAATTCCCAGCATCCCTTCACCACCAAATACCCCCAAAACCTCACTTTTTCGCCCCAATACCATTAGTACCATACCCAGTACTCCCACTCAAACCGATACTTACAACCATACTCACTACAATACAAACTCAACACGAGCATCCAGCATCTCGTCAGCATCACCATCGTCTATTCCTCCATCACTCAACCCTCGCATCAGCAACCTGAGTCAAGAAAGCATCGCATTAACCGAACATTTAGTCCGAGAAGGAATTTACGGCGGTATCGTCTATGATGTTTCTGTTTCCACACCTAATCCCAATCCCAATCCCAATCCCAATCCCAATATTCCTCACCTCACCCCAAAACTAACCCCCACCCAACTCGTCCGCAAAAAGAAACTCGCAGCCCGGCAACTCCGTTCCACACTCCGCAAACGGGAACGCGAAGAAAAGCGCGAGAAAAAAATCGCGCTTAAGAATGCTAAATGTATCGAAAGACTCAAATCGAAATCGAAATCGAAGAACAAGAACAAGAATAAGAATAAGAACGAGAAAACGCGATTGGGAAATGCGAGAAGGGCGGTAAGGAGTAAGAGGGGCACGGTCAATTATCTCAAGATTAGAATGTTTATTGCGGGGTTGGGGAAGGGGGTGAGGGTTCGTTGGGGGGGTGTTAGGAGGAGGTTG